>CM046864.1:36846320-37013881 GCA_025617745.1 Heliocidaris erythrogramma | reverse complement strand
ACTCCTGTCTTTGCAGAGGCGGAATGAGTGGAAAATTAAACCTTTGTCTTCCCGATACAGATTAAGCTTAATCCAATCCTACTAAGGAAATTTATTGGGGTTAATTTCAGCAGGAGTGACAGCAATGGGGGTAGGGAATAGTGAAAAGGAGGGTGGGGGAGAGGGGTAGAGGTAGTGAAAGGTTTCCTCTTTAACTACTACCGATATTTTAAAGACACTTCAGTTTGCATCAATGACACTGTAATCCACAACGTTTATAGTTTCAACCAATGTCTCTCTTTGAAAAGAAGAAGAAGAAAAAAAAAGAAGAAGAAAGAAGAAGAAGAAAAAGAAGAAGGAGAAAGTGGAATAGGGCAATGAATGGTGGGGAAGCAGTTCTAATCCCAAAACAGGAGTGTCGCTAGAGCCTAGCGGGAAATGTTTTTTTCTTCTGGCAAATTCGACATTTTTTTAAGGCTGTCGGCAAACCAAAAAATAATGATGACCCTTGGGGAAAAAATGTGAATATCTGTTGGCAAATTGAAAATCCGGCTATTAGTTTTTGGCAGGAAATCGTGAACTTAATGACCTTTCTGTGGCTTGTTCGAAAATCAGAATTTCAGCTACCTTGTCTGAAAATTTGGTCCGACAGCCACCCCCCCCCCCCCCATTATTATATATCCAAAATAAATTATCATCCCTTCAAAGTGCTTTATACTTGTATTTGTATTTATTCTTTGTGTTAATGTACTTGATAGTTACTCCCCTTCTCCATAGCTTATATTTTCTCCTCCTCCCTTTTTTTTTTCTCTCTCTCTCCTCCTCCTTTTTCCTTCTTCTTGTGCCATTTGTCTTTTCCTCAAAACAACTCATCCACTTAAGAGTAACTTAATATCTTGTATTGTCACATGTAATTCATTACCTTTGTTTTTATTTACTATGTGAGCTTCATTTGTACATGTATATACTTTAATGTACACAAGACAAATATCGGTCTTTGGACCGTTTGTCCTTGTTTTTGATAGTTTTTACCTCTATAAAATCCGATCTTGCGACGAAAAAGGTGCCCTCCTGATGTGGAAAATTGCCATAATCATGATGTTTTTTCTGCCCCTTTAAACCTTTATAACATACTTTCTATTTCATGACGATTAAGGTGCTGCTTACTTTAATTTAATTATCATGAAAATATTCCCTTGCTTTGTTCTTTAAAGAAGTTGCCAGGAGCCTGGGAACGATTTTGTTACTGGGTGTGCTGTGAGCCAAAAAAAAAAAAAAATAGGTCCTCAGCATTTTAGTGTCTCTTTTTAATTCCAAAAAATCTCTGACAAGCCAAAAAAAAAAAAAAAAAAAGAAAAAGGTCCACAGCGTTTAGGGTCTCCTTTTTAATTACTTTTTAAAGAAAAAAAAGTAGGGGGTGCTGCAGCACCCCCGCACTTCAAAATGTGAAGATCATGCATTTAGCAATATAGTAACTTTCAGACATAATGCAATTAAAAAAAAAAACAATTTTCAGGTTCAAGAGAAAAATCAGGACACTTAAAAAACATTCAAAAGAGAAATATTGCTCATAAGTATTCTTTTGGTGTCATCTTCCAATAAGACACGAAAGAAATGAGAAAAATCACAATCACAAAATTTCCATCATCCAGTATATTTGATAAATCATGCCTATTACCCATATCCCAGTGGCGGATCCAGGGGCACTTCCGGCCCGTGCCCCTCCTTTTGAAAGAAAAGTATGCATTTTGATCATAAAGGATCTGCTCTTTTGACGATTGTGCCCCCCTGCCCTTTTAGAATGAAAACCCTTCTTTTCTTTTTGCTTGTCAGAGAATTATGGAGGGAAACTGGACCCCCATAACCCCCCCCCCCCCCAACTGAACTACTTTTCGAGAAGCTGGCAACACCAAAAAAATACGGGTCTACCTTTTCAAAGTTGACAAACCTCCATTTGTGTGCCCCACTCCCCCCCCCCCCCCCCTTATACTTAATCCTGAATCCGCCCCTGCATATCCTATATTATGAACAGATATTCTGTATTGGTTTCTGTATATACACACACATCATCCGTTCCTAGGTTCGTTAACATCATAGCAATTGGAAATCAATACTTATTTGTCAACAGTATATGATCAAACTGCGTCAGTGAAAATTTAGAGCGCTGTAACTTTTTTTTTTCGCAGAAGTGCAGCGAACATTTCATTACAGGATATTGACCATACACTCCGGTCCCTGTAGGTATTGTAACGTGGCCTGACTATAAATTTTACTCTTGCAAAATGAATTAGCTCTATCAAGAAGAAGAATATGGAAACAGACTTAATCAGTCTGGGTGTATAAAGCTACGGTCACAAAGGTTCGTACGAGAGTTCGTAGAGATTCGTAGATGGGGCATAGCTTCTTACGGCCTCATTCTTAAGAATTTCGTACGAACGCCGTTTAATTCGCCTTACTTTCAACAGTCCCAGAATTTTCGACAGTACACGGCAGCGCCTTTTTGCAACCCAACAAAATATATAACAAATTGTAACATCTTCTTACGAATGACTTGAGAGTGCCGTGAGTTGCACGTACGACCATCTTGCGACAACAAAATTCGTAAGATGGCCGTAAGAATCTATGCCCCATCTACGAATCTCTACGAACTCTGGAATTCGTTCGTACAAACCTTTGTGACCGTAGCTTTACGATGTTCTTAAAACGTTCGTACGGCCGCCTTACTAAGAGGGTGTTTCGTACGACGATTAAAAAATATCTTGGATAGGACCATCGATCAGGCTGCGAACTTACGAACGGTCTACGAACTCTGATTTCGTACGGCCTTCTTGACGAAATGGTCTAAAAATTGTTCGTACGGCGTTCGTAGCAGTTCTTAATGGCATTGGCGGATCCAGGGGGCACTTCCGGCCCGTGCCCCCTCCCCTTTTGAGTATGCATTTTGACCATAGACGATCCGCCATTTTCTCGATTGTGCCCCCCCCCCCCCCTTTAGAATGAAAACTTCTTTTTTTTTTGCTTGTCAGGGAATTATGGAGGGAATTTGGACCCCCATAACCCCCCTACTGAGCGAATATTGAAGGTTTGGCTAAAAAAAAATTCTCGCCACACACCCCCTTCACACACTCCCCTTCTCTGCACCCACCCCTTTGGGAGCACGCTTTGCATGCTCATCACCAATTTCGCACTCTTCGCGTGCCCCACAACCGCCCCCCTAAAATGAAATCCTAGCTATGTGGTTGGATCCTCCACGTCTGCCCCCCCCCCCCCCCCTTATTGAAAAATCCTGGCTACGCCTGTGGGTATGACTATGGAGTTACACGTGCAATCAAGAAGAAGGAGAGAGAAACAGACTTAATCAATCTCGGTGTATAAGCAATTATGTTTCACAGACATATTCAATTTGGTTGTTAATATTGCCATTGAACTGCAATTTACGGAGCTCTTGAATACTTCCATGTACTATCTTATTTGACGTTCCATTGCTCCCTCTACGCTTCCTGCTTTGTTTTTCTTTGTGTTGTTTTATACTTCGATTAGATTTGTACTAAACATAGTTAGATGACAAGAGCTAGGAACCATCTTTTGCCATGATTACTTAGTATGAGTGTGACTGGCCGTTGCCAGCTGAAATGGTTATGAAATTTCAAGTTGTATACCTGTCCTTGTGATATTAAATGAATTATCTCCCTCAAGAAGAAGGAGATGGAAACAACCTTATCCGATCTGGGTCTATAAAAAGCAAGTAAATTTCATGGACTATGGAATTACACGTGCAGTGAAATGAACTGACTCTATCAAGAAGAAGGAGATAGAAACAGACTTAATCAATCTGGGTGTATAAGCATTAGATTTTAACGAAAATTGTAGGATGAAAAGCGGATGACTGGGAAACCCCTCTTGCTAGTTGTCAGATATTATTAATTATACAAATTTGAAATTGTATACCTGTCCTCGAGAAAATTAATTAAACTTAATCAATCTGGGTGTATAAGCAACTATGTTTCACAGACATGTTCAATTTGGTTGTTAATATTGCCATTAAACTGCAATTTTCAGAGCTCATGAATATCCATGTACTATTGTATTTGGCGCTCCATTGCAATCGACTCTATCAAGAAAAAGGAGATAGAAACAATTTGGGTGTATACAGTGGTGGATCAAGGGGGGCACATGCGGCTCGTCCCCCCCCCCCCCCCCCCTCGAAGAAAAATATGCATTTTGACCATAAAGGATCTAAGGATCTCCCATTTTTTTTCGATTGTGCCCCCCCCCCCACCCCCCACTAAGCGAGTTTTCGAGAGCTGGCGAGACCAAAGAAATACGGGTCTGACTTTTCCAAAAGTTGACAAACCTGCATTTGTGCTTCCCCCCCCCGCCCTCCCCCTTATACAAAATCCTGGCTCCGCCCCTGGTGTATAAGCAAGTATGTTTCACAGACATATTCAATTTGGTTGTTAATGTTGCCATTGAACTGCAATTTTCAGAGCTCCTGAATACTTTCATGTACCTATTGTATTAGACGTTCCATTGCTCCCTCTACCCATCCTGCTTTGTTTTTTCTTTGCCTTCTTTTAAACTTTGATTAGATTTTTATTAAAAATGTTTAGATGGCAAGATAATGACTAGGAATCCTCTCTTACTTAGTATGAGTGACTAGTCGCTTTGCCAGATAAAATGGTTATGAATTCTTAAAGTTTTATACCTGTACTTGTGAAATGAAATGAATTAGCTCCATCAAAAAGAAGGAGATGGAAACAACCCTATTAAATCTGGGTGTATAAAAAGCAAGTAAATTTCACGGACTTATTCAGTTGGTAATTTATATTGTCATTGAATTACACATTCAGAGTCCCTGCATAGTAGGTGTGAATGGTAGCTGCCGAGGAAAATGATTAAAAAAAAACAACATTGGAACCGTACACTTGTCCTCGTTATTTCTTATTATGACACAAAAATGTATATTATTTAGCCTTTGAAATTAGATTTTTGTCTAAATCCGGCCTGAAAACAAATCCAAAATCAATCGGGATCTATACATTGCCCTGCTTTCAGAGGTACAATATTGATGTAGATAATGCTATATATCGTAGGAGACTTCTTCTTACGTTAATTAATGCATGGAATGACATACCTTTCCTTATTTTGTTTTTCCTCTTTGTATTGATTGTTGTTTCAATTTTCCCTCTGTTTTTATGTACGTAGATATTTAAATGGTAACCAGATTCAGTCTCTCATCCCAGGAATCTTCAATGGATTAGGCAGTCTCTACAGGCTGTAAGTATTGTAATGAGGTATGACTATGGAGTTACACGTGCAATGAAATGAATTGACTCTATCAAGCAGAAGGAGATAGAAACAGACTTAATCAATCTGGGTGTATAATCAAGTATGTTTCACAGACATATTCAATTTGGTTGTTAATATTGCCATTGATCTGCAATTTTCAAAGCGCCTGAATACTTCGATGTACTATTGTATTTGACGTTCCACTGCTTCCTCTACCCTTCCTGCTTTGTTTTTTCTTTGTCTTCTTTTAAACTTTGATTAGATTTTTATTAAAAATGTTTAGATGGCAAGAGAATGACTAGGAACCCTCTCTTACTTAGTATCAGTGACTAGTCGTTGCCAGATAAAATGGTTATGAAATTTCAAGTTGTATACCTGTCCTTGTGAAATGAAATGAATTAGCTCCATCAAGAAGAAGGAGATGGAAACAACCCTATTCAATCTGGGTGTATAAAAAGCAAGTAAATTTCACGGACCTATTCAATTGGTAATTTATATTGTCATTGACTTACATATTCAGCATGTTCAGAGTCCCTGCATAGTAGGTGTGAATGGTAGCTGCTGGGGAAAATGATAAAAAAACAGTGGAGCCGTACACCTATGTCCTCGTTATTTCTTATGACACAAAACTATACCATTTAGCCTTTGAAAATAGATTTCTGTCTAAATCCGGCCTGAAAACAAATCCAAAATCAATCGGGATCTACATTGCCCTGCTTTCAGAGGTACAATATTGATGTAGATAATGCTATACATCGTAGGAGATAAAGCTTCTTCTTACGTTAATTAATGCATGGAATGACAAATCTATCCTTAGTTTTTTTTCTCTCTTTGTATTGAATGTTGTTTCAATTTTCTAATGAACGTAGATATTTAACTGGTAACCAGATTCAGTCTCTCATCCCAGGAATCTTCAATGGATTAGGCAGTCTCTGATACCTGTTAGTATTGTAATGAGGTATGACTATGGAGTTACACGTGCAATGAAATGAATTGACTCTATCAAGAAGAAGGAGATAGAAACAGACTTAACAGAATTAACCTCAAAATATAAATGTGCTTATATTTAAAGATGTAATCTATTCCTTCTTGTTGTCCTACGTAGTTTTGCATTAAAATATACAAGATGGGTATAAATCAAGATTTTCTCAGCAAGATTTATCGTCTGCTAGCGATACCTGGGGGCTACCATTTTATTGATGTGTACATAAAGATATTTTTAATCCGAATGCAAAATTGTCTTTCTTCCTGATACAAAATCCTATTTGAGATTTAAAATATTTAACAGATATATACATATATTCTAAATACGAAAATGTGTTTTATATTTCTTTGAAAATTACGATTTTACTAAATATAAATCTATTTTCTTGATAATGACTTTCCCGCGCGTCAATAGTGACAAACTATGCATTCACCTGCTTTGAGATAATGGACCTCAAAAGTTAAAATGCGCATTGTATAAATTATGTTCTGCTCTGCCCGACAAGCCCAAGAAATCGATTTCTATATAGATAGCAAAACCAGAGAATTTAAAAAGAAATCTATAAATTTCAAATTTTAGAATATATGTATACACCTATTATGTATTTTCCATCATATATTATGGGTTTTTTTTATAATGAAGAGGAGCAATTTAGCTCGAGGATTAAAAATATCTTCCTGACCAGAACGGTTTCCAATGGTTCTGTACAACTCCATGTCATCAAGAAAATGGCAGCCCCCATGTAAAGTGTTAGCAGATGATACCGTAAGCTAGAATGTCTTGATTTAAACCCTTTTCTGATATTTTTATTTCCAAAGTGACACAGGTCACTGATTAAGAATATATTACACCTTTGAACATAAGTACATTTATTAGGCAGGCTTTACCGGCTGTAAGTGTTGTAATGAGGTATGACTATGGAGTTACACGTGCAATGAAATCAATCGACTATCAAGAAGGAGGAGATTGAAACAGACTTAATCAATTTGGGTGTATAAGCAAGTATGTTTTACAGACATATTCAACTTGGTTGTTAATATTGCCATTTAACTGCAATTTTCAAAGCTCCTGAATACTTCGATGTACTATTGTATTTGACGTTCCATTACCCCCTCTACCCTTCCTGCTTTGTTTTTCTTTGTCTTCTTTTCAACTTCGATTAGATTTTTACTAAAAATGGTTAGATGACAAAAGAATGACTAGGAACCCTCTTTTGCTATGCTTACTAGTATGAGTGACTAGTCGCATTGGCAGATAAAATTATTATGAAATTTCAAGTTGTATATACCTGTCCATCAAGAAGAAGGAGATGGAAACACCCTTATACAATCTGGGTGTATAAAACGCAAGTAAATTTCACTGACTTATTCAATTGGTGATTTATATTGTCATTGAATGACATATTCAGAGTCCCTGCATAGTAGGTGTGAATGGTAGCTGCCCGGAAAAATTATTTAAAAAAACAGTGGAGCCGTACACCTGTCCTCGTTATTTCTTATTATAACCCAAAAATATTTGTTATTTTGCCTTTCAAAGTAGATTTTTGTCCAAATCCAGCCTGAAAACTAATCCAAAATCAATCGGGATCTACACTGATATACGCTATACATCGTAGGAGAGTTTTTCTTACGTTAATTAATTCATGGAATGACATATCTATCTCAGTTTTTTTCCGCCTGGGTATCAATCAAGTAGCTCTCACAGCAAGTAGCTAAACTTCGATTAGATTTTTACTAAAAATGTTTAGATGACAAGAGTTGGTATGAGACTCATACCAACTCTTGTCATCTAAACTATGAGTGACTATAGTCGTTGCCAGATAAAATGGTTATGCAATTTGAAGTTGTATACCTGTCCTTTGAAATGAAATGAATTAACTCCATAACGAATGAGGAGACTGAAACAGACTTATTCAATCTGGGTGTATAAAAAGCAGCTAAATTTCCAATTTCACAGACTTGCCATTGACTTACATATTCAGAGTTCCTGCATAGCATGTGTAACTGGTAGTTGCCGGGGAAATTATAAAACTGTGGTGTCGTAAACCTGTCCTTATTATCTCCTATTATGACCAAAGAATATATATATTCGCCTTTGAAACTATTGAAACCATTTAATAGGCTCTGGTAATATTGATAAATAAAATTAATTATAATTATTTCGAAAATATGTCACCTTCTGAACACCTTCGGAATTTATCGTCAAATGACTTAGCATATACCTGCAATGCCCAAATTCATACTTCACCGTGTGCAGTAATTTTGCATATTACTTTTTATGTTGGTGCACAGCTGTGAAATTTCAAGACATAGTTTTTCCCAATTATAAAATACTGGCATGTTCTTGTCAAAATTGCTGCAATTCACTCCAGACCGTTGATTGACTCCGTATGACGTAATCAAAATATATTATACGAGCACTAAAGAGAGAAAAAGAATACTTATATCAAGAATAAAATGAATAACATTAACCTCATGTGCATTACAAAGTTAAAACATTCATTAAAAAAAAGCGCTTCTTCTGCGGAACTCGTATTCATACCGAATCGAGTTTTATGAATATTCATGAGCAGAAGGGTATGGTATAAAATTACTTCGCCGTTTCTGGACGGATTTTAAAGATTTTTATTACAAATCAAAGAAAAATAATAAGTCTACCAATATCTACTTAAAACTTAGCAGTTTGACTTTTTAAAATGAATCGACCATTAACGAGTGAAAATGAACCACATAACCTTGACGGAAAAGGGTGAAAAAATATTAGTCAGATATCTTGCTGCAAAAAAAAAATTGGAATCGTGAAAGATTACTCTTTCAGAAATGACCCAAAACCTGATGATTTAGCTTTTATACATGTCAGGAGTTAGGCAGATTCAAGCATGATACAAATTATTTCCCATCCGATTCCCATCCGTTCACCAGCAGCACGTCACACAAAGCGTCGTCTGCTTGATGCAGCCGAACGCGTTTAATGCATACATGAATGTACTACTTCCACCTCCATGGTATGTCCATCGAATCGTACACCTATACACACACGTAGGTACGATCTAGTACAGCCAATGAGTTATCACATAACTCCTTGGTACAGCCACTTTCATGACTTTTACACATTTATAAGCACAAGTAGTGGGCTGAATTTGATGTAACGTTGTACATGTAAACAATAGGCCTACTGTGTACCCTGCATTGATGATACATTTTCTGTGAGCAGGGAGCTCTTCCACCTCCCTGGTGTTAGCGCTAATATTATAGGTCATTCATGAGGAAGGGGAAGATATCATTCATTGTTAATACTTCATTTTCATCTTGGAAACCCAAATTTTGCAGCAGAGAAAACTAAAATAGTGCTAAAATCACTGATTAGTTGGCGATTGTTGATGAATTATATCCTCCTTACATTTACATTGATTTTGGTGTACCTTTTACGCTATTGCAACAGTGAATGTTCGACGGGACTGAAGAAATAACCACAGCAGAAGCTTGGAGCATTCCACCCCGTTGCACCATGCGTAGCGTCCCGGACGTTCACCCCTCAGTGGCCTTCACGGGGTATTTTGTTCGTTTGAAAGAAAACCATATTTTCTTCGACAAATACATTTTGCTGCAAAATAATTTTCAATTCATTGTTAGCGCCAATAATCCAACTCAACGATCATCGACATCACATAGATTTTAAAACTTTATACCAGTCAGGAGTTAGGGTAGCCTTTTGACAAGGCCTCGTGACTTGGCTATTTTCCTCGTCATGCTGTGCCTGAGATGAGACTAGCCGGCGACGAAAAGAATCAACACGGCCCTGGTGAACGCGCGATCGAGCGACTTTAGTCGCGAGGCCTTTTGGAACCTGGGTTTCCATAGTCCGATATGAATTATTCACGAGTTGACATTCGTATGCTTAAACACGCCTACCGAGGATTATCGACCAATCACAACGGTATCTGCGGGGCTTGCTTTCCATGATTGATGTAGCTTGCACGGGCCGCAGCGCCGGGTGCCGAGCGAGCTAGCTAGCTCGAGATGAAGGCGAATTTGCATACCAAATTTATGCTGACGTCATGCGAATATACGTTCGCTGATTGGCTCCTACCTATAAGGTAGCAGATCCTCGCTAGGAACAAAGGATAGCATAAGAAATACAGGCCAGGTTCCAAAAGGCCCTCTGACTCACGTCGCTCGATCGCGCATTCACCGGGCTGGGCGGCAGTTTTGTTATGCAGCCACTACTAGCTTACTTGCCGAGAAAAAATAGCCAAGTCACGAGGGCCTTGTCAAAAGGCTAGAGTTAGGGGAAGCAAATTGAGGCTAAAATTGCTCCCAAAAAACTTCTAAATGTCATCATTTTTGGACGAGGTAAAAGATATCCAAATTCGATCGAATATAGTCATGTTATATACCAAAATAAAGAGCGAAATGTCACGGAGAAGTTCCTCTACCATAGCCGAATGATGTCTACATTACTTTCGTTTGAGAGATTGGCAATGGTGAGTCGAGGTGAAGTGAGTCGAAGTGAAGTAAATGGGTACCAGGTAGGAAGAAATTCCTTGAATGCTTTAGCACCAGTAGCTCGCAGCTAAAGCCGGGGTACACTGTAAAAAACTGAAGTGTTGTATATAGCACTTTGAGGGCATGCATAGAGACTGCACTCAGAGTGCTATCGTAATGCACACAGCGTGCTATTTCAGCACTTTCACGGGAGCTGGACCGGCTCCTTAAACTGCAAAACATTCATACAAAAAAATGTGACGGTGGCGAGCCTCGAACCAGGTTCCGCTGATTGAGAGGCGCTGACGTTACCGATAGACTAACGAATGCTTCTTGCAATCCAGTTTAGTCATGTGAGTCAAGTAGATAACATGAACTATGTGGAGTCGTAAATTCACTATGTAACAATATGATCTGCTCTAAATCGTATGATGTGAGTTAGTCTAGCGGTAATGCCAGCAATTCTCGATCAGCGGACCCTGGTTCGAGGCTCGCCAAAATCACGATTTTTTATATGAATGTTTAGCAGTTTAAAGTAGAACTTTAATGATTTTAAATATTGGCTTAATACTTATTATTGCATAGATGGCATAAATAAAACAAGGTTATCCAAATTCAACGCTTGGAAACATTTGAAGTAATGATTATTATCAATTATAAAACGGTAAAATACAGCCCCCGATATAGCAGCTGAAGAGCTCCTCGAACGCTGCTGAGATATGTGACGACACACCATGGACCAGTCCTGTCTAAGCAGACGATGTCCCATAACATCTTACACATTTTTCAGAGCCTATTTTGTCATCTCCTCTTCACTTATTTCTCTTCCTTCACTAGCGTCAGTCTTAATGTTAGTCTGTTGCCTCACTCTTAACTTCGTGTATGGTATTATTTTGATGAAAAATGCAGCGTTAAAAAAATAAAGGAATCAGTCACTTGTAAACAAAATAAGACGCCATTGTATTTTCAGCTGCTTGCACCGGGGCATGTTCGGCGTTTCAAGAGGGAACGAATACCATATCAGAATCAGTTTCACTTTCCCTTTATAATGGTGTGAAATAAGGTCATGTTTAAATACACCAAACTATTTATAATTTGATAAATAATTGCATTGCAATTACGTTCATTCATTATAGGACGTCGTCTGCTTAAGCAGGATCGATCCCGAGTGTGACGACATCAAAACATCGCTATATTTCTGGCGAATCCTCGGATATTCCAGATGCTGAGAAGAGCTTTTATTTGTGTTGTTTTTATAATCATCAGATACGCAGTTGACATGAAACTTATACGATTGCCATCTGTAAGCTTCCCAGTTTCTAGTGATACATTAATTGCCATATTTGTGATTTTCTTTGAATAGCTACTTTAAGGAGCCGGTCCAGCTCCCGTGAAAGTGCTGAAATAGCACGCTGTGTGCATTACAATAGCACTCTGAGTGCAGTCCCTATGCATGCCCTCAAAGTGCTATATACAGCACTTCAGTTTTTACAGTGTAATAATGGGATACTTTGTATTGAGCGCAGTATAGTATATTCATATAGTAGCTGCGCTAAATAAATTGAACATATTATTATTATTATTTTTGTGGACAACTCTCCCGTTTGTCGTACACAAAAATATCATTAATTTGCGGTTTTCTTCGAGGCGCTTTTACCCTCGGGGCAGTACACTCAAAATATATTTGAGATAGCATATTGTTATATTAGGTCCTCATGAAAGAAAAAGATCCTACTGAGTAATATGTAAGAGGAGCCGAGTAGCAAGGACCTGACAGGGGACGGGATAAACCTCCGAATCGGACGCATGAAGCAGGACGCAGAAAACATGGATTCTCTTGTAGATCTATGGAGTCGCCGCAGTCCTGAAGATGGGAGAAAGCGGGGTCAATTTTTTATATTTTTCATTTCATCAGAATCATACAATATTTTATAAAGTATAACAGAATAAAATATGAGAATGACTTTTTGTTGACATCACGAATTCTTAGTGTCAATTCCAAAATATAACAAAGTTTTGTAAATAATAAATATTATTCAACAAATCGCCTTTAGGCTTTATCATTTCCCAAGTATAACGAAAAAAACAAACAAAAACCCAATACATCTTTCCATTCAGTGATAGAGAACACACAGTTCAATGGTCCGGGCTAGCCTATACATATGTAAATTCACCTTACGTAGACGTACACGCATTCCCACCGTATACGTGAATTCTACTACATTAGCCACACCCACTTGACATTACATAACGTACAGATATCCTTAAAATCACACTTTCTTAAAGTAAATATTAAATTCTCTCTACACATTTATGTTTCTTATACTTAAGATGACATTTAGTGATATGACACCAGTATAACATAACTGAATCTTCTTCAAATGTTAAATTTAGAACTTAATACTAAATATGACTTGCTTACCTAAAGACGGGAGAAAGCGGGGTGAAGGTCACATGATATAGGGCTAGCGCCTGCCACCAACGTTAAACATTGTACAACATTTATCAAAACACACCTTCTTACAAATACATTTTGGAAAAAAGTGACATTTTAGTCATTTTGTGTGTTGGAGCGAATGGGGGAGTTGTCCACAGCTACATCACAGTGACATTACCTATTCGGCCAATTTAAAATTTCCATATGTATAGTGATTACAACTTTCAAAACTTAATAACTTTCTTATTGTTTGTCCGATTTCGTTAAAACTTTCACCAATCTGCTTCTCTGATTTTTCCTCTTTCTTTCAAAGCTACTTGCTTTCAAGGTTGGATTTCCCTTTAAGTTTTCGATTTATTATTGCTCCCACATATTTCTGAGAGTTCATTTCACTGTATGAATGGGGTAAAAATGGAAAGAAACGCAATCTTCGTGAGTATAATAGGGTAATTATCTTAGAAAATAGGCTGATTATTCGTGTTTTTTATAAATCCATATGAAACGTTTAGATTTCCATGGATTTCCAATACAATTTTATTAGCACCATTTCCCCTGATGACTCAGCTTTCAGCTGATACCAGATTTGGCTGCCACCTTTTGCCCCTTTTTATGTTAGAGCCGATTTGCCCTGACACATTACCCGGAAAATATGTTTATTTTGGACCGCGCAGCCGCATGGGGGCGCGCATGACTTTTTCTTTTACACGGCAAGGTCCCATCTTTTGATTAACACTGGATCACTGAAGTCACAGAAGGGGTCAATAAACGAGGCTAACACCGCATATTGTATGGGATGGAAGTTTAATGGTGAACTCCCTTCTAAATCATTCAATCCGTAATGAAAACACAGAAGAAACGCATTGTTTAGTGCAATGCTCTTATATCTTGTCTGATAATAAACAGATCACTTCAAGAAATGATCAGTTGTCATGTCTGACTTTTTTGTGTCAGTAGTTACTTCATTACAAGAAATATTTAAAATCAGCAATTTGACTTCAAAATCAACGCCCCATGGAAATATCAACATTTCCTTGAAATACTTTCAATGTACAATCTTTCAAATGAATAATTTTACTGAATGTAAAGTACTCAATCTTGCTTGGATTGGCAACATTACCTAAACTGCTCATTAAAGCATAATTTCAAGAAATAGTTCTTTGTTTCTAATTTACCAAGTTATACATATAGTTCTTTTGTATATTCGAACAATAATTGTAACACACACAAAGCATGCTTATGCACTAATTAACCCCGAAAACCTCTTACACGGTTTATGATAATTCCATTATTCAGAGTTGATAATAATCCTTTTGAAATATCTAATGGCATGCTTTTATAGCTAAATATCTGTCATGATTGTTTTTGGAGGTGCATAGATTGGGCTTGTCTCGAATGGGTGGGTTGCGGGAGCGGAATGGGAGCGGGAACGGGCACACCCTTTCGAGACAAGCCCCCCCCCCGGTTATCTCGAATGGACGCGTTCCCAGCGAGAAGTTCAATGAACGCGCCACTTCGAGACAACCGGGGGGGGGGGGGGGGGGGGCTTTCCTCGAATGGGTGTGTTGAGTAGACTTTTGTAACAGACGTTTTAGAAATTTTTGAAAAATGTACTCTTGCTGGATTTTTCGTTTTTCTTTTGTCTAAGATGTAGAAAATATAATAAAACAGTATCTAAAAAAAGCTTTTGACAAGGAAATCATTATTTGTGCAAAATAAATAGGAGAATTGAATAATTATGCATTAAAACACACGGGGACGAAAGGGCAAGTGGCGTAGCTAGGATTTTTGTATTTATTTATTTATTATTATTTTTGTTTGGCGTGACCTGGGCCCTGTAACATAAAGAGTGTTTAGCGATTAATCGCTAAACTCCATTCAAGCGCTAATAGAATAGAATGTTAATTCACTGCGGCGTATTTTTTTTTTTACGGGGGGGGGGGGGCACAAGATGGCCATGCCCCACCCCTTATTGGTGGGTGAGTAAGAAAATAGGAAGATGAGTGAGGAAGATGGAAAAATATTCCCGGGAAAATGTGAATAGGGGTCAATTTTCGCAGACTCCCCGGGGATAGGAGGAGGGGGGGGGGGGGGGGTTAATTTCCTAAATTGCCTGGATAGGGGGTCCAATATCTCAGAAAATTCCCCGGGATAGGGGGGGGGGGGAGGGGTAAAACAAATTCCAACTTCTCCGGGATAGGGGGTCACTTTTGAAAAGGAGGTACGAGCATAGGCCTACCCCTTGTATGGGGAGTTGGGGGGGGGGGGCGGGTACAAACGACCTTTTGATATGCGTTTTGACTTTTGATAGTGGGTATTGATAGAATGATAGTGGCATTAAAAGGTGTTCTAACTATGGAAAGATGATAAACACACCTTGGCTTATGTCAGCACATGTCTGTAACACAATTTCACAATATTTAACAGGTCACGCCAAAAAAATAAAAATAAATAAATGAAAAATCCTAGCTACGCCACTTGCCATTTCGTCCCCGTGTGTTTTAATGCATAATTATTCAATTCTCCTATTTATTTTGCACAAATAATGATTTCCTTGTTTTATTATATTTTCTACATCTTAGACAAAAGAAAAACGAAAAAACCAGCAAGAGTACATTTTTCAAAAAATTCTAAAACGTCTGTTACAAAATTCTACTCAACACACCCATTCGAGGAAAGCCCCCCCCCCCGGTTGTCTTGAAGTGGCGCGTTCATTGAACTTCTCGCTGGGAACGCGTCCATTCGAGATAACCGCGGGGGGGGGGGGGGGCTTGTCTCGAAAGGGTGTGCCCGTTCCCGCTCCCATCCCGCTCCCGCAACCCACCCATTCGAGACAAGCCCATAGATTGAACCCCCCAAATATTAAAATCCAATAAATTAATAATTCATCCAGAAATTCCAGATATATTTTGATTGAAATGAAATATGACCTTTCACAAATGACTTAAATCTTAACCAAAATATCTAAACCAAACTCATGCATAATGCAGCATGACAGTTTTCATTTATAAACCTCTTTAAATATTCAGCCTTTATCTCAGGCATTCTTTTGTTCTGTCTATGTTGTACATTCCTAATAGATACATGTGAGCCTAATTTATATTTTAAACCTTTTAAAAGCACAAATGACTTTAAAATAATCCTGTAGCTTGTACCAACAATTTGACATAGCTTAAATCAAAACTTCTTGTTTTTTATCTCAATTCCTAATAGACAATTTCACTCTTTTGATTATGAAATCGACACTCTTCAAACGCTACAATATGTAGCGGAGCGAACACATTAGCCTAATGATAGCTCTGTGTAATTCATAATTATGACCTCAAACTTTGATCTCAAAACATCTGAAATCAGATTTATCAAATTTCATTCTTTGTCACATCATTATTGAATTTAGATATTTAACTTTCATGTTCCTTACTCTTTGGGCGATATTAGCCTCGCAAATTATCAGGAAATCTAGAGAAACTTGCTGTTCTCAAACCCAAACTACTTCATCGTCGGGGATTGTGGCTGCAAAGTAACCTGGGAAATCTACGGTGTCTTCTGACAGTATAAACAATAGAGCAAAAGGACTTAAAATATACATGGACTTTATCAGTCAGAATTATGATTTTGATAACTAGATAGTACCTACAGAATTACTTCTTAGTGATACAGGTCCGTTTCTCTTTAGCAAAATTATCAACGCTGCAGAGGGCGCTCTTTCATTTTTAAAAACCTCATTTAATAACTCATTTTTCAGCTAGCTGAACATTATTATTTGATATAAAAAAAAATTATGCATTATCAAAGTTCAATTTCAAGTAATGACATCATACATTACAATACATTGCAAATTTCTCATTATTACAAATATGTCTTGTACGGCGCCCCCCCCCCCCCCCCCCCGGTTTAAGTCACTCTTACGTACCATATGCCTGAGCTTTAAGTTTACACCGTTTTCACCTTTTGATATAAAGGCATAGATATTGCATTATCCATTTTCTGAGATAGGAAAATCATTGTACTGCGAGAAATAAGTTATTTTCCATTGGATTTGGGCAGCCAATCAGAAATCGGTATTTTAATGACGCCATAGGTATTTGAAAATATTTTCATTGGATTCTACGGGTCTGAATACCCATAAAACCATCATCTAAGTTTAAATTTTGAGTAAAACTCAGTGAATGTGAATTTTGGCGCACTTTGGAGCCAATCTGGCCCACTGTGGAGGTGAATACGAGTTCCGCAGAAGAAGCGCTTTTCGCATGGGCTGCGGACTGACTGTATACCACAAGTTATTTTAAATGCCTACCAAGCGTCAGATAATACTAGTACCAGAACCCCAAAAACATCACGGGCCGGAAATATCCCCCCCCCCCCCCCCCTCCCTCCTCTTAAATCCGCCACTGCTGTCTATGCTATTTTTCCTTTTTTGAGAAAGGAGGAGCATTCTGAGACATTTTGCCGGCATAACACAACAGTTTAGATATTGAACTATAGAATGCGGATACAAGAGAATTTCTCATTGATCATGTTCAGTCAAAGGGAGCATATACCAGGTAGAATTTTCCTCTACGATTCCAGCTAATGTAGCAATTTTTCATGCAGTAAATATGCATAAGTGTATGGCAGGCCTTTCCCGTTTCACCCTATCATGCACGTACGATTTGAAATGTCTTGGAGTGTATTACAACTTCAATTCACCGGTTCAGCTCACTGGGAGGTGGGGGATGGGCGTAGCTCGTAGGGCACAACCCAAAACTTGATGCCAGCCAAAAGTGGCGTATCTGGGGATTATGTCACCCGGGGCAAGCAATGAAGTTGCGGATTGGGGGCGCATAATCCTGAATGATCCTAGTATTTCTTCATTCCCCCTTCAAGTGCCGTCAGGAGCACGTGCAACCCCCTCCTCCCCCCCCCCTTAGATACGCCACTGCCAGCCAGCTATTAAAATTAATATGCGGGGTCATACCACCAAGACTTTCTTAATATATGAATTCTTGCTTACGATTACGATCTTGCTAATCCAGCTAATTTGTGTTTCTCTCTCTCTCTCTCTTTTGGGGCTGTATAGTTTATATGCATACATATAAATACTTTTGCTAGATCCCATCGGGTACCTCTCCAGCTGATATATCTCAGTGAATGGGGATAGTTTAACTATTCGGGGCGTCTGACGGGCATCCCCTACCACTTAATGTATTATAGTGGGCATTTACTATAGATGGAGTTATGCTGTATATTTTCTATTCTATATTCTTTCGTTCTTTTTCCTACCACTTTCCACTTAATGCCTTGCACTCATGAACATTTACCACTGGAATTCACCAGGCAGTCATTCCTACCGATCATTAGTATCTTATTTTTATCGGGGGGGGGGGGGGGGGGGCATCACTGGGGTATCACTGACATAGCCCAACACTGCTGTCATCCAATGACTACTTGTGATACTTGTGGGATCATGCTTGATATTTATCAGTGACTTCCTTTAATATTAAAGTTCTCCTGCTAATCCAGCCAAGTCTACCCCATGTTTTGTTTTGTTTTTATTTTGTTTTTTGAATTTGCTAGTTTGACATCTTTCCAACCTAAGCCTACCTCATACAATGAGAAGGGGGAGGGGGTAGGGTGTGTCTGGCGGGCATCCGCACATGTAATTATAAGAAAGGTTAATTTTTTATTTTTTTTTTTTTATTTTTTATTTTTTTTTTTTTTGGGGGGGGGGGGGGGTGTGATTATTTGATAGATTTTCCCTTATGAAAACCGAGTGAAAGAGTAAACGTAGGAAACCAGAAACCTGGAAAGATGTCTTCAAAAATACAGGACTGCAATGAACCTTTTTAAGGCCCCCTAATATCAATTTTGTGATTACTGTAAACGATCATGGTAGAGGTGAAAATGTAATACAATATTTTTTTTTCTGTTTGGGGGATGTTCAATTTTTTTACTTCATAAGCATAATGAAACATATCTATTGAAATCCAAATTTTATTTGTGTGTGGAGGGCTGAAGCAACCCCTTAGCCCCCTCCCTCCCCCAGTTCTGCGGCCAGCCCGGGTCCCCTTCAAAAATGAAAATACTGATAATTGGGAGTATGGGAGTTGGCCTTCCACCTCTCATAAATCATTGCAAAAAAAAAAATGGAAATAGACTATTTCGATATAGATGTCACGTCACGTCACGTCACAGTACACGAAACGAAGTAAACGTCACGTAAAGCCTACACGTCACGTAACGTCTTGTTTTACGTGACGTCCATCAGGTGAATGAAAATGGCAAGTCTATCTGTCACATATATACGTGCCATCGGCACTGAAAGAGTTAAACGTCCTGGCATAATCTCATGCTGTATTTCATTCCATGAAAATTGTCGGTGAAGGAGCAAACAATGAAAATAAGATTTTAAAAACCCAGAAAAACAAAACAGCAACAACAACAACAACAGGCAACAAACGAGGCGTCACAGAGGTTCTTTGCTAACGCAAAGAAACGTTACGGTCTTATCATGCTTATGGGCGTTTTAACGCCTCCTACATACTTTTTTACAGGCATCACAGAATTGGGTTTGGAGCGTATTTATGCATAATGTATATAAGCCAGGTAGGTTACTTATCCTATAAACAGTTGTGATTGGTCCGAATCAAATATAAGACTCTAGCTTCCAATCAATCAAATGAAGGCTAGAATTAGCGTTACATACTAAACATTTATCTGTTTGTAAAAGTAAGCCGTCTTTACTTGTCATGATTGTGAAGGATACCGAATAATGAGAGAAATATGAGGATGAAAATAAGGTCAAAATTTCGTGTGCGCAAATGACGCCCACGGCATGGTAAGGGGTAACCCCTTCCATGCCCCTACCATGGGCGTGGGCGGTTAGTCTTTCTATATAACTTGATATGTTATTCTTTGCTTTTATGATTTTCTTATTGTCTGTATCACTTTGTAATCCTGTGTTATGTTCTATAATATTTCCCTGGTATTCCTTATTCTTCTCTTTACATTATGCATATCTTTCTTTATGTTATTATTTCTTTTCATCCTTCTATCATCTTCCATTTCTGTTTTTCCTTTATGCATGTATTTACCATTTCCCATATTTCTCTTTTTTTCTCTCCCAACAATCGTTACTTTCCCCAAAACACACATTCACTTCCGGTTGTTGTGCTCTTCCTGAGACGCTTTCACAGTGCACGTTTTAGAGCGCTCCTGGAAGCGAACGGGTTCTCAAGACAACATGCTTGATGTGGTCTTGACGACCGCTGTGGAAGTACACTTTATGTCATGTTATCTTTCTATGTACGGCACCGTATACTGCTTTCAATGACATTACATTTCATTAGACAGTACACGGCAGCGCCTTTTTGCAACCCAACAAAATATATAACAAATTGTAACATCTTCTTACGAATGACTTGAGAGTGCCGTGAGTTGCACGTACGACCATCTTGCGACAACAAAATTCGTAAGATGGCCGTAAGAATCTATGCCCCATCTACGAATCTCTACAAACTCTGGAATTCGTACGAACAGTGAAATTCGTACGGCCGCCTGACTAAGAGGGTGTTTCGTACGACTATTAAAAAATATCTTTTATAGGACCATCGATCAGGCTGCGAACTTACGAACGGTCTACTAACGCTGATTTCGTACGGCCCTCTTGACGAAATGGTCTAAAAATTGTTCGTACGGCGTTCGTAGCAGTTCTTAATGGCATTGACGGATCCATGGGGGCACTTCCGGCCCGTGCCCCCCCCCCCCCCACATTTTGAAAGAAAAGTATGCGATCCGCCATTTTCTCGATTGTGCCCCCCCCCCCCCCTTTAGAATGAAAACTTTTTTTTGCTTGTCAGGGAATTATGGAGGGAAACTGGACCCCCATAGCCCCCTACTGAGCGAATACTGAAGGTTTGGCTAAAAAAATATTGTCGCCACACACCCCCTTCACACACTCCCCTTCTCTGCACCCACCCCTTTGGGAGCACGCTTTGCATGCTCATCACCAATTTCGCACTCTTCGCGTGCCCCACAACCGGCCTCCTAAAATGAAATCCTAGCTATGCGCTTGGATCCTCCACGTCTGCCCCCCCCCCCCCCCCTATTGAAAAATCCTGGCTACGCCTGTGGGTATGACTATGGAGTTACACGTGCAATCAAGAAGAAGGAGATAGAAACAGACTTAATCAATCTCGGTGTATAAGCAATTATGTTTCACAGACATATTCAATTTGGTTGTTAGTATGGCTTGTCTCGAATGGGTGGGTTGCGGGAGCGGGATGGGAGCGGGAACTGGCACACCCGTTCGAGACAAGCCCCCCCCCCCCCCCTCCCCCGGTTATCTCGAAGGGGGCGGGGGGGGGGGTGTGGCTTTCCTCGAATGGGTGTGTTGAGTAGACTTTTGTAACAGACGTTTTAGAAATTATTGAAAAATGTACTCTTGCTGGTTTTTTCGGTTTTCGTTTGTCTAAGATGTAGAAAATATAATAAAACAGTATCTAAAAAAAGCTTTTGACAAGGAAATCATTATTTGTGCAAAATAAATAGGAGAATTGAATAATTATGCATTAAAACACACGGGGACGAAAGGGCAAGTGGCGTAGGTAGGATTTTTGTATTTATTTATTTATTATTATTTTTGTTTGGCGTGACCTGGGCCCCGTAACATAAAGAAAAGGAGGTACGACCATAGGCCTACCCCTTGTTTCACAATATTTAACAGGTCACGCCAAAAAATAAAAATAAATAAATACAAAAATCCTAGCTACGCCACCTGTGTGTTTTAATGCATAATTATTCAATTCTCCTATTTATTTTGCACAAATAATGATTTCCTCGTCAAAAGCTTTTTTTAGATACTGTTTTATTATATTTTTCTAAATCTTAGACAAAAGAAAAACGAAAAAACCAGCAAGAGTACATTTTTCAAAAGTTTCTAAAACGTCTGTTACAAAAGTCTACTCAACACACCCATTCGAGGAAAGCCCCCCCCCCCCCCCCCGGTTGTCTCGAAGTGGCGCGTTCATTGAACTTCTCGCTGGGAACGCGTCCATTCGAGATAACCGGGGGGGGGGGGGCTTGTCTCGAAAGGGTGTGCCCGTTGCCGCTCCCATCCCGCTCCCGCAACCCACCCATTCGAGACAAGCCGTTAATATTGCCATTGAACTGCAATTTACGGAGCTCTTGAATACTTCCATGTACTATCTTATTTGACGTTCCATTGCTCCCTCTACGCTTCCTGCTTTGTTTTTCTTTGTGTTGTTTTATACTTCGATTAGATTTGTACTAAAATAGTTAGATGACAAGAGCTAGGAACCCTCTTTTGCCATGATTACTTAGTATGAGTGACTGGTCGTTGCCAGCTAAAATGGTTATGAAATTTCAAGTTGTATACCTGTCCTTGTGATATTAAATGAATTATCTCCCTCAAGAAATAGGAGATGGAAACAACCTTATCCGATCTGGGTCTATAAAAAGCAAGTAAATTTCATGGACTATGGAGTTACACGTGCAATGAAATGAATTGACTCTATCAAGAAGAAGGAGATAGAAACAGACTTAATCAATCTGAGTGTATAAGCATTAGATTTTAACGAAAATTGTAGGATGAAAAGCGGATGACTGGGAAACCCCTCTTGCTACACACAGAGAAAATTTTACAAAAATTATGTAAATTGTTTTGTTAAATAGGAACTCCATAACTTTTTTGTAAAATTGACTTAACAAAATGTTTTACAAAAATTATGTAAAAAATTAATTTAAATAGGAACTCCATAACTTTTTTGTAAATTTTAGCTAACAAAATATTCGACGATAATTATGTAAAATGTCATGTTAAATATAGGTACTTAAAATTCATGTGTAAATTTTACCTAACAAACATGTGGTTGGGCAAATTCAGTTGCCCAATTGTTTCCTTTTTCCTCCAACCCAGGTAAAAAAAATAAACCTGCTTGTTATGTCTTTTTAGGTCTTAACTTATCAATCCTAACCTACCCTACTTTAAGCTACCCTATTCTATATCTTAACCTATCCTATCCTAGTCCTATCCTATCCAGTTGGTACAGTCTAGTGCAAGCTCTTATATACCCATTATAAATTTTTTATGCATTTGGTAACAGTTATTAAAATCGGGCCACCCCAAACCATACGCTACTGAAAATTCATGAATATTCATATAAGTGTTTCCCCCAATATTGAGGGAAAAAATAATACGAAAATGCATTTTTTACAAAACCGTTTGCAAAACATTTTTACTTAATGACGACAAATTACATTGTGCATGTTAAATAAACTTAACGAAAAGGGCAATATTGCAAAAATCTTTATGAAGAAATATCTTACAGCGTTATTTTGCAAGATTTGTTCAGTCAGTTTTACATAACTGTGTATCAAAATTATGTTAATGTCAACTGACATTCGTAAAATGTATTTTATACACAATAGTTTACAAAACATTTCACTTAATGATGACATATAACATCTGCATGATAAAATTCCCTTTAAAAAATACTTGTACTTAACACATTTTACATAATAGGCATTTCTTTTGCAAAATGAATTTTACTTAAATAGTGCTAAGTAAATGTTACATAAAATTTTACATTTTGCATGACACATGATATGCGAAATGTAATTCATTACAAATATTTAGTAAAATACTACATAAAAACATTCATTTGAGACAATTTTACATATATTAAGTAAAAATTTTACAAAAGGAAGTTTACATAATGAAATATTAAGTAAATATTTCTCTGTGTGTAGTCAGATATTATTAATTATACAAATTTGAAATTGTATACCTGTCCTCGAGAAATTAATTCAACTTAATCAGTCTGGGTGTATAACCAACTATGTTTCACAGACATATTCAATTTGCTTGTTAATAATGCCATTAAACTGCAATTTTCAGAGCTCATGAATACTTCCATGTACCTATCGTATTTGTAGTTCCATTGCTCCTTCTACCCATCCTGCTTTGTTTTTTCTTTGTCTTCTTTTAAACTTTGATTAGATTTTTATTAAAAATGTTTAGATGACAAGAAAATGACTAGGAACCCTCTCTTACTTAGTACGAGTGACTAGTCGTTGCCAGTCAAGATTTTGAAATTTCAAGTTGTATACCTGTCCTTGTGAAATGAAATGAATTAACTCCATCAAGAAGAAGGAGATGGAAACAACCCTATTAAATCTGGGTGTATAAAAAGCAAGTAAATTTCACGGACTTATTCAATTGGTAACTTTTCCACTTTTCCAAAAGTTGATAAACCTGCATTTGGGTCCCCCCCCCCCCTACACAAAATCCTGGATCCGCCCCTGGTGTATAAGCAAGTATGTTTCACAGACATACTTTGGTTGTTAATATTGCCATTGAACTGCAATTTAGATGACAAGAAAATGACTAGGAACCCTCTCTTACTTAGTACGAGTGACTAGTCGTTGCCAGTCAAGATTTTGAAATTTCAAGTTGTATACCTGTCCTTGTGAAATGAAATGAATTAACTCCATCAAGAAGAAGGAGATGGAAACAACCCTATTAAATCTGGGTGTATAAAAAGCAAGTAAATTTCACGGACTTATTCAATTGCTAACTTTTCCACTTTTCCAAAAGTTGATAAACCTGCATTTGGGTCCCCCCCCCCCCCCTACACAAAATCCTGGATCCGCCCCTGGTGTATAAGCAAGTATGTATCACAGACATAGTTTGGTTGTTAATATTGCCATTGAACTGCAATTTTCAGATGAAAATGTGGGGATACTGTGCCCCCAAGGGTTGTAGAAAGAGAATGTAGATCGGGGAGTGTCTGGAGGGGGCCCTATGGGGCTTCCGTTTCAATGGAGTGGAACACACGAGTGGCATATTGTGTTAAAGGTATGTACCCAAATACTGGCGTATCCAAACTTATCCAAAAAAAAAACAAACAATAAGCAGATTTACTTTGCAGCAATTTCCTCACTTTAAAGTAGAACACTGATGATTTTAAATATTGGCTTAATACTTATTATTGCATAGATGGCATAAATTAAACAAGGTTATCCAAATTTAAAGCTTGGAAACATTTGAATTAATGATTATTATCAATTATAAAACGGTAAAATACAGCCCCCGATATAGCAGCTGAAAAGCTCCTTGAACGCTGCTGAGATGTGTGACGACACAAGAGGGGCGAGTCCTGTCTAAGCAGACGATGTCCCATAACATTATACACATTTTTCAGTGCCTGTTTTGTCATCTCCTCTTCACTTATTTCTCTTACTTGACTAGCGTCAGTCTTAATGTTAGTCTGTTGCCTCACTCTTAACTTCGTGTATGGTATTATTTTGATGAAAAATGCAGCGTTAAAAAAATAAAGGAATCAGTCACTTGTAAACAAAATAAGACGCCATTGTATTTTCAGCTGCTTGCACCGCGGCATGTTCGGCGTTTCAAGAGGGAACGAATACCATCCAGCTATTATTCGCAGGGCTTTTCAATTTGAAAATGGGGTTTATTTCATTGATCATTGATCCTTCTCCTGTGTATTTACAATCAAACGGTTTTAGTTATCAGAATCAGTTCACTTTCCCTTTTAGAATGGTGTGAAATAAGGTCATGTTTAAATGTACCAAACTCTTTATAATTTGATAAATAATTGCATTGCAATTACGTTCATTCATTATAGGACGTCGTCTGCTTAAGCAGGATCGATCCCTCGTATGACGACATCAAAACATCGCTATATTTCTGGCGAATCCTCGGATATTCCACATGCTGAGAAGAGCTTTTATTTATGTTGTTTTTATAATCATCATATACGCAGTTGACATAAAACTTATACGATTGCCATCTGTAAGCTTCCCAATTTCTAGTGATACATTAATTGCCATATTTGTGATTTTCTTGAGTGTTCTACTTTAACTGAAAGTTCCTATTGTTTGTAGAAATTGTTAAGCGGCAAATTATCGCCCCCCTCCTCACCTCTTTAAATTCGATATTGATGGCCCTTCCACTGTAGGAGCTTTTGTATTTTCAATTTCAGATAAATTTTGCAAAAAGACAATTTAGTAGGATGCGAAGTCACAGTTCGCTCCGCTGACGCTCCTGCGCCCCTCGTAAGTCATTTTAAATGTTTAGAATTAGGCCTCCTGCAGGCCTGGTGAGGAAAACCTCTTTCGACATTTCAAAGAGTGAGCCTTTCAAATGATTTTCTGACAAAAAGTGCAAAAGCGTGGACTAGAATTACCATTCCGCAGTGCGTGTACGAAGCACCCCATGGCCTATTCCATAACGACTACAAAACCAGTACCTTCGGATTAGCTCCCGTGTCTTCCGGTAAATGTTACCCCCCCCCCCCTTCCGGTCCATGTTGTAAAGGACATGGGAGCGACCTTATTATGTACATTCATTATCGTGAGTAGCGGATCCAGGATTTAGTGTAAGGGGGGGGGGGGGGGCACACAAATGCAGGTTTGTCAACTTTTGGAAAAGGTAGACCCGTATTTTTTTATTCTTGCCAGCTTCTCGAAAAGTCGTTCATTGGGGGTGGGGGGGGGGGGGGGGGGGGGTATGGGGATTCAGTTTCCCTCCATAATTCTCTGACAAGCAAAAAAGAAAAAAAAGTTTTCATTCTAAAAGGGGTGGGGCACAATCGAAAAAAGGCGGATCCTTTATGGTCAAAATGCATACTTTTCTTCCAAAAGGGTTAGGGCACGCCCCCCCCCCCCCCTGGATCCGCCACTGTGAGTAGCCACAAGCTTGAGGTTTTTGTCAGGATGCATATCAATTTTGTAACAGGTGCATAATATTGGTATATTATAACGATTTTAATCGCATAAATTAATCTTGCAAAGTTATTGCAGCAAAATAATCCATTTAATAGGCTCTGGTAATATTGATAAATAAAATTAATTATAATTATTTCGAAAATGTGTCAGCTTGTGAACACCTTCGGAATTTATCGTCAAATGACTTAGCATATACCTGCAATGCCCAAATTCATACTAAACCGTGTGCAGTAATTTTGCATATTACTTTTTATGTTGGTGCACAGCTATGAAATTTCAAGACATAGTTTTTCCCAAATATAAAATACTGCCCTGTTCTTGTCAAAATTGCTGCAATTCACTCCAGACCGTTGATTGACTCCGTATGACGTAATCAAAATATATATGTTTAATATATACGAGCACTAAAGAGAGAAAAAGAATACCTATATCAAGAATAAAATGAATAACATTAACCTCATGTGCATTACAAAGTTAAAACATTCATTGAAAAAAAAAGACGGAAAATGTGTAAATATTCAGCCAGTCCGCATCCCGTGCGAAAAGCGCTCCTTCTGCGGAACTCGTATTCATACCGAATCGAGTTTTATGAATATTCATGAGCAGAAGGGTACGGTATAAAATTACTTCGCTGTTTCTGGACGGATTTTAAAGATTTTTATTACAAATCAAAGAAAAATAATTAAGTCTACCAATATCTACTTAAAACTTAGCAGTTTGACTTTTTAAAAGAATCGACCATTAACGAGTGAAAATGAACCACGTAACCTTGACGGAAAAGGGTGAAAAAATATTAGTCAGATATCTTGCTGCAAAAAAAGCCTTAGATCATTGGAATCGTGAAAGATTACTCTTTCAGAAATGACCCAAAACCTGATGATTTAGCTTTTATACCAGTCAGGAGTTAGGCAGGTTCAAGCATGATACAGATTATTTCCCATCCGAAATGATATCGTACCTAATGACGCAAGCTCACCAGCACGTCACACAAAGCGTCGTCTGCTTGATGCAGCCGAACGCGTTTAATGCATACATGAATGTACTACTTCCACCTCCATGGTATGTCCATCGAATCGTACACCTATACACACACGTAGGTACGATCTAGTACAGCCAATGAGTTATCACATAACTCCTTGGTACAGCCACTTTCATGACTTTTACACATTTATAAGCACAAGTAGTGGGCTGAATTTGATGTAACGTTGTACATGTAAACAATAGGCCTACTGTGTACCCTCCTTTTGGAAGAGAAGTATGAATTTTGACCATAGACAATCCGCCATTTTCTCTACGTTCGCCACTCAGTGGCCTTCACAGGGTATTTTGTTCGGAAAACGTTTGAAAGAAAACCATATTTTCTTCGACAAATACATTTTGCTGCAAAATAATTTTCAATTCATTGTTAGCGCCAATAATCCAACTCAACGATCATCGACATCACTTAGATTTTAAAACTTTATAGCAGTCAGGAGTTAGGGGGAAGCAAATAGAGGCTAAAATTGCTCCCCAAAAAGTCCCAAATGTCATCATTTTTGGACGAGGTAAAAGATATCCAAATCCGATCTAATATAGTCCTGTTATATACCAAAATAAAGAGCAAAATGTCATGGAGAAGTTCCTTTACCATAGCCGAACGATTTCTACATTATTTTCGTTTGAGAGATACCTTCTTGACCCATTGCAAATGTTTGAAAAATGAGATCATTTCATCTATGCAAATCTCAAATTGGCAATTTGGTGAGTTCGAGTGTGACATTTTTGTGGACAACTCTCCCGTTTGTCGTACACAAAAATATCATTAATTTGCCGCTTTCTTCGAGGCGCTTTTACCCTCGGGGCAGGACTCAAAATATATTTGAGATAGCATATTGTTATATTAGGTCCTCATGAAAGAAAAAGATCCTACTGAGTAATATGTCAGAGGAGCCGAGTAGCAAGGACCTGACAGGGGATCGGATAAACCTCCGAATCGGACGCATGAAGCAGGACGCAGAAAACATGGATTCTCTTGTAGATCTATATTGAGTCGCCGTAGTCCTGAAGATGGGAGAAAGCGGGGTCAATTTTTTTATTTTTCATTTCATCAGAATCATACAATATTTTATAAAGTATAACAAAATAAAATATGAGAATGACTTTTTGTTGACATCACGAAGTCTTAGTGTCAATTCCAAAATATAACAAATTTTGTAAATAATAAATATTAAACAGACGATTGGTACTACAAAACTTAAAGATAACATTTAACAAATTCATAGTGACGAAGCTTTTCGACCTGCACTCATCGGGTCACAACGCAGGAATGAGAGAATACAAGAAAATACAAAAGTCAAGGAAGGGTGTGTATAGCGACCCGGGTATGATCCGGGCACGCTAGAATAAATATTAATTAACAAATCGCCTCTAGGCTTTATCATTTCCCGACCTGCACTCATCGGGTCACAACGCAGGAATGAGAGAATACAAGAAAATACAAAAGTCAAGGAAGGGTGTGTATAGCGACCCGGGTATGATCCGGGCACGCTAGAATAAATATTACTTAACAAATCGCCTCTAGGCTTTATCATTTCCCAAGTATATTGATAAAATCAAACAAAAACCCAATACATCTTTCCATTCAGTGACACACAGTTCAATGGTCCGGGCTAGCCTATACATATGTAAATTCACCCTACGTAGACGTACACGCATTCCCACCGTATACGTGAATTCTACGACATTAGCCACACCCACTTAATTCAATTCAGTATTTATTTCCAATTCATAAAAATGAACAAAGTCATATACAGACAAATAAAAAGGAGAATTAAAACATGTCAATAAAAACATGAACAAAGCAATCAAAAGTAATAGAGAAAGTAGAGTTGTTACATGGTTGAACATAAATGAATGGAAAAGGGGCATGCACTAAGAAGCCAAGAAAAGGCTTGTATGAACGCACATGCCCAACGTGGATTGATGATTAAAATAATATTGCTACCATGGATGCGGTAATTAAGTACAGTACCAAGTAATAATAATTTAAACAAAAACTAAAATACAATAAACCGAGAAAGTAAAACAGGACAAAATGTATAAACACACAACATACATATAGTCATCCTAACATAAATTAATAATTGCTAAGTAATTTCTTTTTGTATTGTCTTTTAAAAGTATTATTAAACTGTGTATTAATTCTGCTAAATTCCAAACTATTCCATAAAGTGGGGCCTGTATGTCGTATGGAATATTTAGATCTATCATTTGAGAAGGCCCACCTGTGAAATTGATTACGTGATCTGGTAAAATAATTGTGAATATTAGAGTTAATTGAGAACATGTTCATTAAATATGGCGATAGATTATTTGTGTGGTAGCGTTGCATTATTGAAGCAATTTGAATCCTAGTAATATCTGGAAGTTTAAGTGTTCGTAATGATTTAAATAACAAGGATGTTGGTGCATTATAGTCCGTTTTCATACAGATACGTATTGCTTTCTTTTGTAAAATAATTAATTTTTGTAAATGGGAAGAATATGTGTTACCCCATATTGAATTACAGTATGATAAATGAGACAAAATATAAGAATTGTAAAGAGTGAATAATATATAACTAGGTAATTCATATTTCAAACGGTTTAGAATTCCAATAAAACGTGATATTTTAACAGAGACTGAAGTAATGTGATCATTCCAACATAAGTTATTGTTAAAAATTACTCCTAAAAACTTTACTGAATCATAAAATTTCAATTGGGTTACGTCAACCTTAAGAGATAGGTCAGTCTGATTATATTGCACACCTTTCTTTTTATAAAAATGGACACACTGAGTTTTACTCGTATTCAAAGAAAGTCTATTGCACTTAAACCAGGCAGAAATTTTGGCAAGATTTCTATTTAAAATTTCAAGTAATATATTAATATTATCATGAGAGGCAAGTAGTGACGTATCATCGGCATAAAGAATAAAATGAGGTTCACGGCAAGAGTTAACAATATCATTAATATAGATTAAAAATAATAAGGGCCCGAGAATTGAGCCTTGAGGCACACCTGAATTTAATTTCAAGAAAGACGAATGGGCATTGTTGTAGACAGTAAATTGTTCTCTGTGTAATAAATATGATTTGAACCAATTAAAAGACACCCCTCTTATACCGTAATATTGCAACTTGTTGAGTAATATATCATGAGAAAGCGAATCAAAAGCTTTGGAGAGATCCATGAAGACTCCTATAACTTCTTTGCCGGCACTGAGTTCACTAATTATTCTATCATGAATTTCAATAACTGCCATTTCTGTAGAGTAATTTTGACGGAAGCCATATTGACTGTCATATAATAAATTGTTGTGTTGTAAAAAACAGTAGAGTCTATTAAAAACTAATTTCTCCAATATTTTGGAGAAACATGGTAAAATTGATATTGGGCGGTAGTTGGTAAATTGATTCGGATTGTCCTTTTTAAAAACGGGAACAACTTTGGCTATTTTTAGTTTAGAGGGTACGAATCCAGTTGTGAGAGATGTGTTGAAAATATATAAAAGTGGATCTATAATAAAGGGCAAGACATATTGCACAACAGATGGATGAATGTTATCAAATCCACTACTTTTACTAGCTTTAAGTGATTTACCAATGTCTAATATTTCTTTCTTTGTAACTGGTTTAAAGAACAAAGTATGTGAGAGTGGTTCATTCATATAAGAATGAAACGAATTACAATTGTCTTTATTTAAATCATTACATGTACTTGATCCAACGTTGACAAAATATTGGTTAAAGTTTTCTGCAATTTCAAAATGATCACTAATATAACAGCCATTATTTAAAAAAGTGGTTTCTTTATCAAGATTATTTTTCTGTTTTCCTAAAATATTGTTTATAAGTTTCCATGTTTTGTTTGAATTTGTTTTCATAGATTCAAACTTGATAAAATAATATTTTTTCTTCTCTCGTCGGAGAGTTGAAGTAACTTCATTACGTATCTTTTTATATCTATCATGATGAGCTTTAGTCGGGGAGTTTAAATATACCTTATAATATTTATTTTTCTTTCTTATAAGTTTCAAAATATCAACGTTAATCCATGGTTTTCTATTCCGTTGACGTTTACCGATATGTTTTGTCCTGATAGGTAAGTGTTTATTATACAGGTTAACGAATGTATCATAAAATATGTCGTACGCCCTCTCCGGGTGGCTCTGGAGACACACCTCTGACCAGTCCACGATTGAAAGATCACCACATAGAGAATTAAGACCATCAGGAGATATTTTCCTGTATGTATGTGCTTTTTGTTTATCATTTATTAAAAAATCTGAAAAATGGGACAAATGGAAGATTGGAAAATGGTCAGAAATATCTGTTAAAAAGGCACCAGACAGAGGGGAACGACTAAAATCATTCGTAAATATGTTATCGATTATAGTAGATGATCTATTATTGACACGTGTTGGTCTGTCTATAATGGGATAAAACCCGGATGAGATTACTTGGTTGACAAAATGAAGAATTTGTGTGCTTTCAGATTTTTTCGACAAATCAATATTGAAGTCGCCCATGAAGAAAATACGTTTCTTGATTATGTAATTATCATTCATTAATGTATCAAAATATGAAGTAAATGAAGAAATGCTTGATTTTGGTTGACGATATATAATCCCAACTACAACATTTCTTTCAGATTTGCACTCGATTTCAATGCATAAAGAATCAACACCTTCACACTGCTGTGAGAAATCACATAATTTGTACTTCAAGTCCTCTCGAACAAATAGACCGACTCCACCGCCGCGGCCACTAGGTCGATCAAGTTGTTGATGGATGTTGCCTGTTCATTGATGACACTATTAAGCCGCTTAATTTCAGCTTTTTTGACACAAAGCGATGATTCAAGCTCCATTAACTTCCCATCAATGTTTTCAACACTTTCCTTGAAATCCGCATTGGATTTCTCTAATTGGTCTAAGCGTTGAATGAATTTGGATAAGTACATATCAATAGCCTTTTCTATAGTCTTTCCAATTGCATTGAGAAAAGTGTCAGATTGGAGGTATTCTTCGACAGCGTCTATGGCTGCAGCTTCTGCTACAGCTTTCGTCTTAGCCGACATTTTGGTTACAAATTTATGATTGAAGAAACTGGCACAAGAAACACTCACTGTGTATACATATTGTTAACGCAGGATTGAACGTGCAGGTCGATGTTTCACTATAATAATATATATCAAGAGTATATTTAAGATGGCAGATATATGATTAAAGACTTTTGAAGTGTTATACTGTATAATTGAGGTGACCGATATAGTTTCCCCTCAATAAAGTTCTCATGATCGCATATTACTGGTACATTCCAAGAAGAATTGTTTTTACTTGATTAACGCATGATCAAACTTTAGTGAATGTCGAGAAAATCTCAATACGTATATGGTCAGTTACCTGGTTTCACATGTAGTATATATTGCACTGTTACGTTGCAAAGTAGAGTTCTTCGGTGCAATTAATACACATGGGACTATCCAATATACAACAACAGTAACATCCTTATGACCACAGGCACACAATTTCCTTCACAATATCCTTGTATCATCATTTAATCCAGCTTGCTGTCTTCTTTCGTTATAACTATTCAAAATCGATGAAAATCATGAAATTCCGGTCCATATCTCGAAACAATCATCGGTAGAGAAAGTAAACGTGCGGTTTTCTATTCACTCACTTCTACAATCGGAAGCAGAACTTGACATCACATAGCGTACAAATATCCTTAAAATCACACTTTCTTAAAGTAAATATTAAATTCTCTCTACACATTTATGTTTCTTAGTGATATGACACCAGTATAACATAACTGAATCTTCTTCAAATGTTAAATTTAGAACTTAATACTAAATATGACTTGCTTACCTAAAGACGGGAGAAAGCGGGGTGAAGGTCACATGATATCGGGCTAGCGCCTGCCACCAACGTTAAACATTGTACAACATTTATCAAAACACACCTTCTTACAAATACATTTTGGAAAAAAGTGACATTTTAGTCATTTTGTGTGTTGGAGCGAATGGGGGAGTTGTCCACAGCTACATCACAGTGACATTACCTATTCGGCCAATTTGAAATTCCCATATGTATAGTGATTACAACATTCAGCCAAAAAAAAACTTTCTTATTGTTTGTCCGATTTCAAAAAGCTAGTATTCATTTTTGGCGCCATTTTTGACCATGACCTTGAGGGGTCAAGGTCAGGGTCATCATGGCATTAGATCGGGGACAGTGGGCACCAGGCAGGGGTCGAAAAATTTTCGATTTTGGGCCACTTTCAGTTCGTCAAAAAGTTAGTGTTCATTTTCGGCGCCATTTTTGACCATGACCTTCAGGGGTCAAGGTCAAGGTCATCATGGCATTAGATCGGGGACCTTGGGCGCCAGGCAGGGGTCGAAAAATTTTCGATTTTGGGCCACTTTCAGTTCTTCAAAAAGCTAGTATTCATTTTTGGCGCCATTTTTGACCATGACCTTGAGGGGTCAAGGTCAAGGTCATCATGGCATCAGATCGGGGACCGTGGGCGCCAGGCATACGTCGAAAAAAAAAATCCGATTGTAGGCATTTTTGAATATCAAATGAATGTCAAATGAATATCAAATGAATATCAAATGAATGTCAAATGAATGTCAAATGAATATCAAATGAATATCGAATAACGAATAACGAATATCAAAACAACTTCACAGACCTGTAAGCGCTTTGGTCGGTTACATTGTAACTGGTAAGGCGCTATAAGAGAAACAGTTATTATTATTATTATTATTATTTTATCTCTCGTGTAGAAACCTGTCATCTAATGCCATCAGCCGGCTACAAACAAACGTGTTTTCTGAACTTCAAGCTCTCCTTGTGTTGTAAGTATTGACCAGTGAATTCTATAATGCATCTGATTTAAAAAAAAACTGTATTACCATTACCATTCTATCTGTACGTATATGCCTTCTTCGATAAGTTGTGGCCATATTATTATTTTATTTTTTGTTGCTCCGAAGGGGAGGTCTAGGGGAGATCCAGGTGAGTTGAGCCACAAAGAGATTTGTCCCACCCCCTAGAACTACCACTTATATTCAAGAAAGAAAGTTCAAACGCTCTCTCTTTGTTGGTAGTGTGTCACATATATTTCTTTTCAGTTAAAGGTCCGCTGCAACCCAAATGCAGGTTGATTTCTATTGATGTGCAGGGATGCATACAACTCACATTTTGTTATTCAAACATCTAAATATGTTTCATAGATATTTAAATATTTTTTAAAATCATTTTCTCAGACAGGAGAGACAGTGGTATGTAGTTTGGCAGGAGATAACCATCTGTTCTAATAGACCATACAATGCCTACATTGTAGTTGCTATGTCAGACATGATGTAGCATCACCAGGAAAAGAAAGGTAATAGGAAGGTATTGTTCAAAAGTATACAATTCAATATGTGCTTGGGGAAGTTACCATTCCACTGTCTATTGTAGAATGTTAGTGTAGCTGACTGATGACTGACAGATAACGTCATTGCAGCAATGACATTACATAGGGTGGAGCTTAGGAGGTTGGAAAAAATATATCAAATATATTTTGAAAATCTATGAAACATATTTAATAATAATAATAATAATCACAGCATTTATAATGCGCCATCGATCTAGTATGACTATTCAGAGGCGCAGAGGGATAAAGAAGTTAGAGGATTAAAGGAGGATAGAGACTTGATAATGTATAAGTGTAAGTATAGGTATATAAGTGCAAGTAATTATCTAACAAATTTAACAAAAATATGATGAAAATAAGTAGGATTTAAGACACTTTTTAAATGTTTCAACCGATTCTGCTGATCGGATCCTCAGTGGAAGAGCATTCCAAAGTGATGGAGCTGAAAAAGAAAAAGCCTTTTCTCCCAGAGTTGAATTTGTCCTTTGAACCTTTAGCTGATTACTACTAGATGAACGCAAATTTCTTCCTGGATCATATTTTGATACAAGGTTTTGCAGGTATAGGGGAGATTGACCATGCTTTGATTTCCATGTGAGGAGTAAAATTTTAAATTCTATTCTTTTGGTTACCGGTAGCCAGTGGAGATTTTTGAGAATTGGTGTTATATGAGAGAAACGAGATGCTCCACTGAGGACCCGAGCAGCAGAATTTTGAGCACGTTGCAGCTTGGCAAGTTGATGAGATATTTAGATGTTTAAATAACAAAAGATCAGTTGTATGCATCCCTGCTCATAAACAGCAAAAAGCTTGCATTTGGGTTGTGTTATGTTTAATGGCATGCATAAACATAACATTCTTCCCTTTGTTGAAATTCATTTCATCAACCTTATTATTTTTTGGTTATTTTTTTAATAACCAAAGTCCCTGAACTAGAAAATTTTCAAGTTCAACGACTTCAAACTTGTACATGGCCATATGAATTTGACTGTTCATTTATACAGTTTTGAAGTATAAAAGTCCCTTCTTAAAATTTATATTTCTTCCGTTTGCAAAGTACCTGTACCTGTAGAAACCAATTTATCAATTTTAAGTACACAAGAACATGCATTATTTAAATTATTTTTGACGAAAATTGTACCTCAGTAATTTCAAAAACTTCCAGAAATCATCATTAACACTTTGTTGCTTTAAATACACTGGTACAGAATAATACTTCTTTGCATGTTTACTCTATAATTCTTGGTAATTGTTTAAAACTGTTTCGAATTACAATGTGCAATATAGATGTAAACATGCAATGTAATGAGAAATTCCATAATGAAATGAATCGTTTGTAAACATACATGAAAATATCTGAGTTAATAAGTACATACTTCTTACTTTGCATCATGTTTATGATGATACATATCCACTAGACATAAAAGTATCTGGCTAACTAAGCCTAACAATTATTCTCACTCTAGAATAACTTCTATGATAACTATTCTTGTTACCTGCCATTAATGTATTTAACTCAGTGTTTCACATAATCTTTCAAGTAACTCGGTTCATTCCGAATACTTGTACTTCTTCTTACTCTCCGTTCTGGTGACTCATCTTGGAATTCCTGTTGGGATTCCCCCTCTACACTCTCCTGAACATTTGTGCATGCTGACAAATGAAAAGCATTCCAAATAGTGCTATCTTGCAACTGATAAGTAGCATCTCCTTTTTGCTTGATAATTTTCATTGGAGAACCAAATTTCACTTCACCCTTGTGAACATGCCTCTGTTTTCTCACACGAACATAGTCTCCTACTAAAAACTTAGGAACCCTTGCTTTCCTTTTCTCATCTGTGTACTGACTTGATTTTCTTTGATTCATCTGTACCCTTTTTCTCACTTCCTCTTTAGAAGTCTATTTTGATTTTGCAGGCCTCATACTCTCCAGATCTATTTTCGTTCTCATTATGAAAATTATCAACCAAATAATCCCATTTGGTTGCAAGTGCCCTTTAAGACAAAAAGTTGCATAATAGCTCTCTCTCTGTAACTCTCTCACTCTACCTCTATATCTCCCTAGCTCTCCCCAGCTCTCCCTAGCTCTCTCTTTCCCTTTCCCTGTCTACTTTTCTCCCCTCTCACATTGTTCCTCGCTCACTCTCTCCCTCTCTTTCTCTTTCTCTCTCTCTCTCTCTCTCTCTCTCTTTCTCTCTCATCATTCTTTCGAGCTTAAGCTCCCTTTCTGCTCGTATTTCGGTTGTGATTGTTATCTATTCCAGTTGTATATTTATATCCATACCTGTATGCATTCATGATGTGACTCAGAATTATATTTATATTGTCGTACTATTCATTGTAATGTTATCCTTGGCATGTTGTGTGCTGAGAGCCGGAGGGTTATGTTTTACTTATTGTGTTATCTGGCTCTCAGCACACGATACCATGCATGTTTTGACAGTTTTGTGTATGTTTCAAATATTGCATGCAACACCAATGGAAAGCAAATTTCTGTATTATATATGGACACTAAATCTTGAATCTTGAATTAAAAAAAACTGCGCATCCCTTTTGTCCTAAGTTCTCAAATGGAAATCTCATGAAATGGGAGTTAAACAGAGATAATGATACATTTGAATAACATAATCTTAGGCCTATGCAGGCTGAAACACAATGTCATATCAACCCACATGCATGAGATGTGCAATCAAGGACACCAATTTAAAATATGTAAGTTGTTTAGAAAGCATAAAAACATTCTTATATTATACATTTCATAGGATCATCACATCTATCTCTACATAGAAAACAGTATCAAACTATTATACCAACTTGTATTTCACTTATTTCCGTTTTGGATTCCATGTGTTGCGAATACCTAGCATCATAGAAACATTAGTTTATCAGTTCAATCTGGATCTTTCATTTGAAATATCCAGTCTGTTTAAGTAATTAACTTACTAAACACATCAAACCATTTTGACGGGAATTTGATAGCCTCACATATCAAGGAATAACATGCAGCTCCAATTCGCGAACAGTAACAGATGAAAAAGAATAAATCTGCTTTCGGATTGCATTCAATTTCCTACGTGTTTGGAGGGTGCTTAACATCATAGAAATAGTATAATAATGTGTTGTTTTAATCAGCGTTTTAGTGACTATTGATGTATTGCTAAATGTTTATATAGAAGACTGAATCATAGATGTTGAGTCATAATAAAGTGACACGTGGTTCTAAGTTAGCCCTCATAAAAATGGTTTTATCTGTTCAATGTTTAACTCTAAGGGTTCCATCTTATTAGTACACTGTGTGAAAGTTTTCGATTTGATTATGTTGAGTAATTAAAAAAATTACAGTGGCTATCGCTAATTTAAAAAAAATACATGATTAATTATAACTCATGGGATTGATTGCGCGGATGAGTATGTTCTGTAATTATTCATTTGTTACAAATGCCCCAGCAGCTATCCATCTATCATGTCTTTAAGTCGGCACAGATCGATGTATCAATGATGCGTCTACAATATGGAAAACAGTTCCATTTGCTGTCTGAAATAATTCATAGTTCACCGTTATTAAATGTCATCGTATTTCCATTTACGAAATCATGGCGATTATAGCAGTACTTTATACTAGGCAATGCAGACCAATCCACAAGCGAAACATTTATTTCCCTACTCCCATTTACAAGGTGGCACAATTCTCCCAATGGTGGCTCAACTCTCCTCACTTTGCGGGAGACTTGTGCCATTTGACAATTTTTTTTTTTAACGGATTACTACTTTGAAATGCAATCACATTGAATATCATAACTGTATTATAGCATAGGAGCTAAACTTTCAATGAGAAGAAGTTCTCCAACCCACAATGCAGGTTTGGGGAAATATGGCCCATTATGAAAAAAGTGGCTCAACTCTCCTAGATCTCCCCTACTGCAAAATCTTCAATATCTCAAATTTTGTGGAGATGCCATGGTCAAGTGGATAAGTCTTCAAACTGTGAAGCACAAGGTGGACGTGGGTTCGAATCCCTGTCATGGCACTTAAAGTACAAAGGCATTTCTATTCCAACCAGGTGAAGTAAATGTTTACCCTGTAGGATGAAATTCCTCGAACGAGTGCTCGAATGGTTCCCGTGCTAAAGTCGGGGTAATGATATGATTGCAGTGCCCTCAGGGAGAATAGTATGAATTACTGATGAGGCTACTCTGGGTATTTTTTTTTCTTCTTCATCTTCTTCGTCTTCTTCTAAATGTTATCATTATTTACCTATCTGCGACTTAAGGCGAATCCTAACAATAGGTTTATTCCGTCACAATAGAAATTCGACGTTAAGGCGAAACGAATGTGGGTTAAGGTTTTTTTGTTGTTTTGTTTTGTTTACAGGGTTATGCTAGTCAATTGACTAGTCAATGACTATTTAAGCCTGTAATCTTAGATTTGGATTTGGATCTGGATACTTTAATAATGTTTATATAAAATTTCTATGTTGTTATAATAGAAACAATATAGTTATAGTTGAAACAATGCTTGAAAGAGATCAAGCCCACGATGTGGCACATCGTGGCGAATCCTAACAATAGGATGAGATAAAAGGATTCGTCTTAAGTCGCAGTTACAGTTATTAATAATTATTATTATCATTACTATTATTATTATTATTATTATTATTATTATTATTATTATTATTTTTCTTTTACATGCAAGGAAAACAAACAAAAAATGTCGAAATTTATGGGTAGGAGTGCACATCCCATTATTGAAATCTTGGACCAGTGTACATGGACGGTTTATGATTTTTACACGATTTACGTCGAAGGAAATTGAGTAAAATCTGTCAATATATATAGTATATTATATACAGCAAGCAGCGCAGATGGAATACCGCGCATGTTCACTGACGCAGCGCATTCGTACTAATGGGGAGAAACCTTAAAAATTAATTTTCATACAACTTTCGTACAAAAAGGCATACCCCCCCCCCCCCCCCCCCCCCCCCCCCCCCCCTCCAGGACCACGTTTCGTAAAAGACATTTAAATGTCTTACGATTTGCGTTGCTTTTACGAAATTGTATGCTATTCGTAAATAAATATTTTTACGAAAATAGGCGCATTTCTTAAAGCGGGGGTCTCGTTAAATGTAAAAATCATGTTCACTGGGCGCTCCAGCATCGCCATCATCATCTCCATCATGTTAAAGTGATTTCTTATTTCTGCCATTTCAGTGTCTTTCTTTTATTTGAATTAAAATAAACCAAGGATATAAATGATGTACGCCCCACCATCGTCACCATCATCCCCATCCTGTTATTTCTATTTTTTTTTAAATATCTTTCTGTTAAATTTGTCTTCATCTTCTGATCACACCGATAGATTACGGTTGTATATTGGAATTGTATAACACGTTATCGCTGTATATGTATTTTAATCTATTGTTATATATTGTATATTGATTTTATCTTGCGAAATAAATTGAATTGAATTGAATTGAATTATCTCACACGTAATAAACCTTTTTTAACGTTTTACGGGACCCCTGTGTTTCACGAATTGCATCTTTTTTTCGTAAAAATATTTTTATGTCTCTGTTGTTTTTCTATTAGTGTTGATTTTTACGATTTGCGTTATTTTTTTAACGAAACGTGGTCCTACACCCCTTCTACGCCATTGACATACATTAATCTGGCATTTTGGTTATCATCCCATATATTTCTTGCAGAGATTTGAACAACAATCAAATCCACATCGTAGATGCCTACGCATTCCATGGTCTAACTAAACTTCAGTATCTGTAAGTTTATTACACAGGAGTTTTTAAATAAGTATTGTGCTAAATAAAAACTCAAAGTGCAGAATAGGACGTGATAAAGGGATACCTTTATCTGCAACTCTCATCTCTACAAACATAGTAAAACCAATAGGAGAATGATAAGAGAAAATAGAGAATGATAATGATGACATGTTGCGAATGAAAACTCAAACTGCTCCATTTACTGTTATTTTGAGGAATACTTTAAACACACCTGTCACTGAAAAGGATTTCAGATAATATTTTGTTTCATTCATGACAATATTGAGGAAAAGAAGAGAGAAGAATCATTGCTTTTCGGCTACATTCCAAAAGTTAAGGAAGGGTCAAAAAGTACCTTCTGGGTGAAATGCAATAGGCACCACTTTTGTTTTTCCTTTCTTCTTCAAACCTCATACATGTATTTGGTATTATGCATGCAGCTAAAATAACAGTGAGGCGAAAATGCGCATGAAATGTAAGACCACGCAATAGAAATTCTACTCAGTTTATTCATGTTCTGGAGAATTGCAATTATTCAACACCCCCCCCCCCCCCCCCCCCCCCATCAAAATTTATTGGTTGCGTCTGCATTTTACCTTCATTCATTGCGTTTATTCAGATTTATTTGCATGCTGCAGAACAGATATATACATAGCCTTTCGAAAAAAAAAAAGTTATCACTTTTTGAAAACGCCATATTGCAAGTTTCACAATACTTACTTGATAGGCTATGTAGAATGGGTATTTTTTTATTCAGGTGGAAAATTCATTCATTGTTATTTGTCACAGCAGAAAAAATTAAATGGCATTAAGTATGTATAATGCATATGGGAATGAATACCACAAATAATCCATATTTTGGTGACATAACTCAAAATACGTTCCGTTAATGCAAAAAAAGTAATTATGTAATCTGTTTTAGTGATTATGGAAAACCAATGTAGCACCTGCAGGCCACTCACAAGATAAAGTGCAAGGATCACTGGTTGAAAAGAGATTTAATTTGCCAGTGCAGACTAGCAATATTTCTTCTACCCCCCCCCCCCCCCATTTTTGTTACATCGTGATTATCGTGATATATTTCCTTTCATAAAACTGAATGTGCAAACATAGCAGCAATTCTATTCATTCTCTTTTATATATATTTTAGCTAAGTAGCTGTTTTTTGTAGTTTTGAAATATAACTGTTTTGTAGAACATGTTTATAAATGTATAAGTTAGATGTAAATTATAAATGTGTTTGTATTCTTCTTCAAAAATTGTCATGTCAGTATATTTGTCTCTCAATTTATTTTTTTCATTTAAGATTTCTTCTAGGTTCAGATCTGCATAGTCTGAATTATCATGCGCTTCACAATATGACATCTTTGCAAACTTTGTGAGTACAAATTGAATGACCTCGTCAATCCTATGAATAAAATTACTGTATGGTAAACTTCCTTAATGGTCTTACATCATGAGGTCTACCAGTTCGTCCATCAACATTTCATCCCAAAATCATTTTGTCCAATAACCATTTGGTCTACTTGCCATTTGGTCTATACCAACTTTGTCCAAATACCTCTTTGATACTTCAATAGTAGCTGGGTCACTTAGGTCAAAATTTTCGATTATTGTGACACGGCAGACAAAGCACCATTATTGGTGTGAAGTTTCCTTAGGGTATATACCATGATTTTAGCCGAGGAGCCCTCACGAAATATGTCCGTAACCATGGTAACTGGCAAATATCCAAGATAACTGCCATTTATGCTGGTCTTCGGCCACGTAAGATAGAATCCTATTTTGTGACGCCCAAAAGCAACATTTTTGGTGTGAAGCTTCCTTAGGGTAAACAAAATAATTTTAGCCACGGACCCCTCCCGAAATATGTCCGTAACCATGGTAACAGTCAGATATCCCATGATGACCCCCATTCTAAGGTGGTCTTCGGCCACGTAAGACAAAATCCTATTTCATAACTCTTTATTACCGAATTATTTTTATTTTTTCATTCAAATCATGGAAGACCGTGTGTGTGTGTGTGTGTGTATGTAATTGGGTTTTTACAGACGTGTATCAATCAGATATGATTATTTACGTCATATCTGATTGATACATGTCTGTAAAAACCCAATTACATACACCTCTTTGTTTCGTTTTTAACCAGGTGAGGGCGCCCTTCACAGATATTATTTGAAAAATCATAAACGTACATATAAACAGGCCCTGTATTTTTTAAATGATAAGTGATGTGATATAATCTCGATAATTTCATCTGACAACAAATTTATGCTTCCTATGACATTATTTAATATCATATTGGATGGCGGCCATTTTGTATTTGTGCATTTTACTCGACCACCTTTATAAATTCAAGAGGGCTCCTCGACTAATATTGATCAGTAGGCCAAAAGGAGTGTTCATGCCAAATTTGGTGCTTTTGTCCGCTCTGTCACGAAAATTCCCTCAAGTGACCCCACTATATACCATTTTTGAAGAAAAGTAGTCCTGGATACATCCAATTCGTGTATTATCCACGTCATGGTCTAATAATGACCTCCGCTATACCCAAGGGGCAAAATTCCTAAGGGTCCATACAAGCCGCCCGACACCGGCACGGAGCCTGCTCGGATTACGCCCGATTTTGTAGAAGTCGGACAGGATACGGAATGGGGTTCGAGAATCGTAGGGAGCCCGTGCGGCGGCCGCGCAGCTCTGCATGCCGTCTCCGAATTTTAAAGCCCCAGAATGGTCTAAAATCATCCGATTGGCGCCCGAATATCGATCGAATGTTTTCCGATGCCCTAGTGATCTCCGGCGACCTGTTTACGAATTGGGAGCAGGTTTCGGTCCCCGCAGACGTCGGCCGACCCATAAAAACCGCGACGGAGCCCGCAGTGATCGAGTTGACACTAGCCTCTTGTCGAGGCCCTGGCGCTGTTGAAATTCTTGGCGATATGGAGGCAAAATTTCTGGCGAGCGAAGCGAGCCAGAAAAACCGAGGCGCTTGCGCCGAGGGCCTCTTGACACCCGACCTGAATTATATATTCATGAGGCACGATTTCCTACTGAATTATGCATGCAACGTGAAAAGTTAGATAACCGCGGCGATCGCCCAGCAAATTGGCCAGTGAAATCTCAAGGATTTCTTGAGTTCTTTCCCCCCGCAGACGTCGGCCGACCCCTAAAAACCGCGACGGAGCCCGCAGTGATAGAGTTGACACCGGCTGTATTCCGGGCGAAAAAGCCATTTTGAGCTCGCAGAGAAGCCGGGCGGGCTCCATTTTGGATATGACGGCCATGCAGATATGGCGGCGTTTCCTGACTTTTTTCTTTCAATTCTCACACACCTTTCGAGACCAAATTTGACGGTCGAGATACCACCCCCCCCCCCCCCCCCCCCCCCCGGCTGTGGCATAGGCAAAATATCCCGGCCCTTTTAGGGTTAAAGAGATAGCACGAATAGAGTTTAGACCAAGCTTACTTCAGTGAATTATTGATTTTTCTTTTCTTTTCTTTTAGATCAACTTCAGACAATCGACTTTGTTGCCTCCTCCAAAATGAACGTCCACATGCAACGTGCTACAAGACTTCCCAACCTAATCCACTTGAGACATGCGGAAGCCTCTTCCCAAGCACTGCGCTGAGGGTAGCAGGTTGGATCCTCGGAATATTAGCACTTGTGGGAAATATTGTGGTCTTGATCTTGCGTTTCAGGGATGATAAATTGCGTACCACTGCAGTGCAAAATTACTGTTTGATTAGTCTGGCAATTGCAGACGGTCTCATGGGGTTATACATGGCTATTATAACTGCTGCAGATATTTATTTTGGTAACAAATACTTTTTGAGTGCACCCAAGTGGCGGGAATCTGTGCTGTGCAATTTCGCAGGATTTGTTGGCTTCCTATCGAGTGAGGCGTCAGTGTTCAGTTTAATCCTTATTACAACAGATCGATTCTTGTGTATCATATGTCCCTTCGGAAGTAAAAGAATAACACAAAGAACATCTCGAGTGATACTTTCGTTAATATGGTGTTGTTCTTTCATGGCAGCTATTGTGCCATTGATATTAAGTTCACAAATATCTAGACTCTATGGGCTCTCTGATGTTTGCATTGGCTTGCCTTTGCACCTAGATTCTGGAGAGAATCTTATTTCCTTAAGTATTACTCGGGATGGGCGGTGTCGTATTTCCGGTACAGTTCCTGTATTTAGTGACCCATCACCGCATCCCCCTTGGTGGTTCTCAATCTTTACTTTTATAATTGTAAATCTCTTAGCTTTCATCTATATTTTTGTATGTTATGTGGCAATGTTTGTCAAGGTTTGGCAGAGCGCCCAAGCTACTCGGAACTCATCGTCTTTGAAACGAGAATTAAGAATCGCAAGGCGAATGGCGCTGATTATCTTGACCGACTTCCTGTGTTGGATGCCGGTCATAATAATGGGCATTATCACACAAACGGGCCAAGCTACACTCCCAAATTCGGTCTACGCATGGTGTGTAATCTTTGTCATTCCTGTTAACTCCTCATTGAATCCTTTCCTGTATACCTTTCAAAGTTATTGGGACAATAGGGACAAATCTGTTACGCATCCTCCCGGTACAGCTCCAAGAAAGCCAGGTGGACAACAAAGAGGGTTGGAAATGAGAGACATGAGTGTTGATAGAAACGAGGGCGGGAATTGATTAGGATAATGTATCCCTTGACTCTCCATGAAAATAAAGCCATATCATCTCGAAGCATTGTTACGAATATTAATATTAAAATATATCAAAATAATATGATGAGGTTTTTGACCAGTATGTGCAGTGCAAGGCGCCGAAGATAATAAAGGCACGAATTCAAATCAAATTTCTAAGCCAATCGTTTTGAGTAATCTTTGTTAATTCATTTTGTGATTATGATGCCCCGCACCTTGACAATATCAATTCAGTACCTTTCATAAATAACTTTATTACGTTTCTTAGTGAGATCCGCAATTTTATCACGTTAATGGGCACAACGTAATTTAATATTTGATGTCGAATTTCAACCGTTTGTTATCATTTTGTATACAATCCTGCTTATCAATTCATCCTCTGTATTCGCCATGTTTGTCTAATGTCCAACTGGTGCAATATTGTTTTGCCTATACCTAGTTTGTTCATTATCCATGTAGTGTAATCAGTTTAAAAGTAGAGTTGTTTAATCCACTGCATATTGGGCAAGATATTCAAGGCTTGCTACAAAACATCCTTGAAGACTTTGCCAGGTTTTCCGTTGGGCCAAATGACCCCCCCCCCCCCCCAAAAAAAAAACAACAACAACAAACAAACAAAACAAAAACAACAACAACAACAAAACAAACAAACAAACAAACAAACTCACTCTCTACGTTCGCTCGCATGTATCATACTAAAAAATCGTTATATAAAATTCAACAAACTTCATCGTTAGAAATAATTTTTTTGTTTGCTCGCAAGTGAATAATCAGACTATTACACGCAACTGCAAACAACTGCGTAGATAGGATTTAATATTAGGGGGCGGTTGTGAGCACACTAAGCGTGCAAAATTGCTAGTGAGCACGCGAATTTGAGAGAAAGATAACGGCTTGTATATGCATTTTACTCTCACTTGCCCCGCTTTTTTCGCTATCGGTTTTCATTATTTTTTTTTACTCGGAGTTTTTTGTTGTTGTGTATTTTTTTTTTTGGGGGGGGGGGGCGCCCCCCCCCCGGCCACGCGCCTGACTGAAAAGAAGTTTTTATCAAGAACCATGTTTAGTCAGAAACAATGAGTGTTGAAAATTATCCTCGGTTGTGTATAATTTATATAGATCAGAATGTACCTTCTGTATCCGTATACGAATGTCTCGAAGTGGTATTTTTCGCCTTGTTTCCACCCTTTGTAGGTACCCCTGTTTGTTGGGTGCCGCCCCCCCCCCCACTTTAAAAACGCTCCGCCGCCCCTGATGATTGAATTGAGTGCGAAATGAACATCGCTACGTTAGGCTGTCTTGCCCCCCCCCCCCCCCCCCTCCTCCAATCCGAAAAACGGATCGACACCCCTGCTGGTGTTTAGACTAAACGGCAAGACAGATCATTCGACGGACCGATATGTGGGCATAGTCAATAAACGGCGAAATGGGTATTAGACCTCACAGAAAATAAATGAGCTGGCTTAAGCTTGTCTTAATTTCTGCACTAAGTTAAACCACACTAGACTGGAGTGAAGTTAAACCGGAGTTCAGTATGTGATTTTCTAAAACTCTGGTTTAAAGGGCAGGTTTAGACTGGATTTAAACCACACTTAGACCGCCGCGGTTTCAAAATACGGGCCATTGGGTTTCGTAGGAGAAGGTGGTCTCTGTTGTTGGGAATACATAGGCAAAATGATAGGTGAAGGAAGGCAATCCATTTTTAAAGTCGTTTTCTCTCTTTTTTAATATTAAGGAAAACATGTACATACTCTTCTACTATCGTGTGTCACAATATGATACATTATTTAAAAATGGGAGTAGTGTAAATAACTAATGATAGACAATCTCTCTTACATTTTGTGACTGCATTTGATGTATCGTAGTGACAGACTTTCTTATCAAGTCATGAGGGGCGGGGGGGGGGGGGGGGAGGGGCATTTACTTGATTCGATTCTATGATACAATCCACGTAATAAACATTTTTAATATAGAGGGGGAAGTTGCCCCAAAGCATAGGCAAAGTTGCCCCAAAGCTTAATGATCTTAAAATCATAGGCATTCGATGGTAAATGAAAGATAAATAGCATGATAAATATTGAGCAAATTATCTTGTATAGATGTCATACATTTAATACCTATGTTGTTATGTCATTCATGGTATGCCTATTACTTTCACATCTTAAAAGAATGTCTCTATGGAAAGACTGCATGCCTTTGAAACCCGTTTCAATTCATTTCAGTAAAACAAATTGTGCTTGTTTTAACATCCTGTGATAAGATACTTTTATCACCAACAAAGATGTAATACAATATATGCCGGTGTATAAGAAATTAGCAGTGAAAAGTCTAGGTTGTACGTGCCTTATCATTTACTATGTAATGTTACTTTTAGTGTGTAATTAGTATACATGTAGATATTTATATAAAATGTACACTATATATATATATATATATATATATATATAGTGTGAGAGATGTCTCCTGACTTGAACGTAGTCGGTGTCTCATGATGTGTATAATATAAGCGTGAGAGATATAAATGAGACGGGACGTAGCTCTCAGTTAACATCGATTTTAATTCCAAGCTTGAGGCCGAAAGCTTGGAATTAAAATCGAGGTAAACTGAGAGCTACGTCCCGTCCCATTTATATCTCTCACGCTTATATATTATACGGGCATGTTTAACGTATTACATTAATGAAAACATGCCGCAGATCTATAAAATAAAAATAAATTGAATGTGAATTTATCGATCCCTATGTCAATGTAACAGAAATCTATCTTCCATTGGTACATTTACAACAAAATTACACAACTCAATAACAATAGAAAGGTACATTTCACAATTTTAAAAAAATATTAGAAGAAAATGCAAAGGAGCCTTGGAGGTATTTACAAAATAAAGTCTAATGAAAATAATCAAAGAAAATAAATAGATCTCCTCCTCGTGCCCTGCAGTTGAGAGAAGAACAAGACAATTCATGTGTATATTTAAAAACAATTTAAGTATTAATTTGATTATTTATTATGTTTATACCAATTAAATATATATAAACAGATACAATTATTCACTAGACTATTATTAAGGTATGTAATATTATCTCTCTCATCTGTATGGTATTCTACAAAAAGAGAGGGTATGTATAAGAGTAATTCATTGCAAGGTTGTCATATTCGTTGGAGAAAGTAAGGTTCACTAGAATCAGTAAACGACATACTGTTAGCCTTTAGCACAGAGAGGGTCAGCTACGTCAAATGTAATTATGATTTCTGATAACAAAGAAAAAAAAGAAACATAAACAGAATTATCATCAACTATTCATATGTATAAATAGTATCTTCAAAAAAGGGAGAAAAATTTAAAGAAACCATGACATTGCTTGTAATGAGCAAAGTGTAAAAGGCAGTAAAATATCTAGACTTGTCCAGGTCACCTTCAAATATTCATTTTGAATGAAAAGCGCCTCAAAACATAAATAAACAAACAAACAACCTTCATGTTCGCTCTTTTTTTTTTTTGGGGGGGGGGGGGCTTTTGATTTTCAGCAAACTTTTTTTAAAATTTATATTCGGTTAGTATATACAGTACATTTCTGTAGAGGTGTCGTGGTCTAGTGGATACGTCACCGGACTGAGCATGACGTGGTTCGCGGTTCGAGTTCCCCCAAAATCTACATTTGCCACTCTCCACCCAGGTGAAGTAAATGGGTACCCGGTAGGAAGAAATTCATTGAATGCTTTGAAGCGCCTTATCATTATCATGGCAGCTTGGGTAAAGCCGGGGTAATAATATAATAATATGATACTTTGTAGCTGCGCTATAAAAATGGACAATAATAATATTATTATTATCATATACTTCTACATTCTTATCACTGTGTAAATAGCATGTTTGATATAACCATGATGATGGAACCTCCATTTTTTTACGCTTTCTTGGTTGCGTTATAATTATTTATTTATTTATTCATTTATCTACAGTTATACATTTTACCTACAGGGACACATGGTCAAAAAAGATGCTTTAAATAAATGTACACAAATTAGAGAAATAGATCAGTGAAAGTTCAAGAAAAATTCGACAAAAAATAAGAGTTATGAATTTTTAAAATTTTACGGATATCTCAAATTGGCAACCCCGGGTCATGTGACTGTGATATCCTGTGATGTCGTGGATTCTAGCTCTTTCCTTTACTTTTTCGAGAAAGTATATTTGGGGTCATTTTTGTGTACAAAAAACAATTGTAGAATAATGAATCCATGACATCACAGGATATCACAGTCATATGTTTTGTTTAAAGCAACCTTTTTTTTCTCATGAATGTGCCCTTTTAACGCAGGGTAGCCTCTTTATTTTACCAAAATATTATCACTGAGGGCAATGCATGATGATGATGATGATAATAATAATACAAGGATAACAACATATAACGTAGAAATATTCGCAGACTGGATTTGTATCACATTTCGATTGATGTTTTTACATTCTGTTATTTCTATTCATGACTTCGGGACGTTGGTTTGACATGTACAGATTGTCTTCAGTGGTGTCATGTGTGTGTGTGTGTGTGTGGGCGTGTTTAGCCGTATGTCCGAGAACATTTTCGGACAGAGAAAAAAAAATCATGAGAACAATGGTCCTCGGAAGCCGGACAATAGTCCTCGAACGTCGAACAATGAATTTGTGCCTTATTCCGTCGACTGTCCGAGGACGGAGGAACAATAGAGGAACAATACTTGTCCTCGGAAATAAAGCAATACAAGACTGTGTGTGTGTACGCGCGCGTGTGTGTGCGTGTGGGTTTACATAGATTGAGTTGTGGGGTACAGAGAACAATGATGGCCTTTATTCCGTCATGCTTGTGGGTTACAAAATACAATAGGAGAAAAAAATAAAGTCCCCACAAATCAATGTGTGTAGAGGTGGGTGTGTTTGTGTGTGTATATAAAGTGACACTTTTTCACTAGTCATAATTATGGGGTTGTAGTTGCAATTTCATGTTAATATGATATGTAAATTAAATTAGATTTTAAAATATGATATGTAAATTAAATTAGATTTTAAAATATTCAAATTTTCAACAAAATGAGAAAAAAGCATGCTTTTCAAATGCTTAAACCTGTTTGCTAAGATTTCCCATTATAAAAGGTTGTGTATATTATAAGGTTTTGAAATGTTATGTCTTTTTCATTGAGAATGTTCAATGCAAGTAATGTAATTGATAGTTATAAGATTTATATTAGCTTAATAAGATAGAAATTAAGTCTTATTATTGTATACATTGCGTGTTAACTTTTGTTTTTGATAATCAGATGATCAGATGATTAAACATTGTATATGACCCCCCCCACCCCAAAAAAAAAAAAAAAAAAAAAAATCGCAATTTTTTGCTGTTGTATGTTAATAATTTCTCACTTTCTTAATTTTTGTTTACAGTTTCTCAAATCCGTTGTGATTTATAACATTGTTCTCATTTATTTCAAATAGTTATGGTCGTTGGTTTCATACCCACAAATTGTTTTAAGTCGCGCCATGCGTAAATATATCAAGTAACACTATTTCACTTATTTGTCATGTTTGTCACGAGTTAATGCAGACGAAATTTCACAGTATTATATGCGTTTGAATTATTGAAATCAAATATTATTCATAATTTAAGCAGATTGAGACAAAAACTTGTTTCCCAGATGCATAAACCTGATTCCTTTTTTTTTATAAAACGCTGTGTATATAAAATTTCCTCTTTTTGAAATTAAATTAATTAATAGTTATAAGATAGATATCAGCTTACTTTCATTCTTGTTAATTAATAGTCTGTTCATTAAATCCTAGCGATTTCTTCTTTCAGAATCTTTGAACAAATCTGCTTTTTAAAAGAATCGCACTTGTTTGTTGTTGTATATTAATCATTTCTCATTTATCTCTATATTTTTAAAATCATTTTCTAAAATATTTGTATTTTATATTTTGGTATTCATTTTTTTTCAAATGAAAAGGGCAGTTGGTTTGAAATCTACAGATTTTCTTCATTGGATTCATTGGAGTCATGTGTAAATATATTTATTAACAATATTTCATGTCGTTCGTGTCATTGTAAGGTTTGTCACGAGGGAGTTCTGTCGTAATTTCATAGCAATATGATAGCTTCATTAAATGAGATGTACTGTCTTTCTAAAATTTAAATACAATGAGACAAATGCTTGCATTTCATATGCTTAAAAATGTTTACCTGGATTTTCCATTACAAAACGATGTGTATATATATTCTTTTTTTTAATTTTATGTCCTTTTTATATAATAAGTTCAATGCAATTAATAAAATGGATAGTTTAAACTGGTGTAAGATAGGAATTGGTTTAATTGTAAGTTTTATTGTTGAAGATATTTTGCATTCACTTTCGCTTTTGAAAATTAAACATTGTATATTATTCAAGGTGATTTTTTTTATTCAGAGCCTTTTAGTACATGTGCTTTTGTGTATTAATGATTTCTCATTTCTTTAATTTGTCAACATAGAACAATTGAAATTTACATTTTCGTCATTTTGATGATTGGTCGCAGAAAGGCTGATTTTTCTTGAAAATATATTTCTTTGTCTTTTCTTGAAGGCTACTTTTAAGAAACTGTCATTGAAAATTTGTAGTTTTGTACTCATTTTAAGGGTGATTGGTTTGGCATCTAAATATTGTCTTCCATGGTAGAGTTATGTGTAGTGACATTAAACAAAAGTATTTTACTTGTTTATATCATGATTGAAGAAAGTCAAAAATTCTGTAGTATTATGATGTCTATATGACATAAGATTTGATATTTAAAAACAAAAAAACGTTGGGTATACGGTTCTGAAATTTTCATTTATATTATTCAATTGGATTAATGTGAGTAATAGTTTAAAGGGTCACTAAAATAAAAAAATAATTGCCCATTTTTCGTAGGAAGGTGTCATCAGGAGCCAAAAAATATCCATCACACAATTTTTTTATGCATTCAGTCATATTTTATAATCATTTGAAAAGTACATTTTTGCTGATTTACACAGTCATAAGCCCCGCCCCTAAAAAAACCCATCGAAGCAACATCGTGATCACGTGATCTGTGACGCATGAAAAGTAAGGGAAAATATTCCACTGACCTATACCGTGCGCGCCCGGAGGCCCCCGGCAGGCCCAGCCCGGTGCCGAGCATGATATTCACCGCATCGACCATTTGCATTGCATATTTTCGTGTGTTAAATTCCTCACAATAACTTTGATTTTTGGACACAGTTTCATCAATAATGCCTAATCTGTGTATAGTTGCGGGCTGTAGCAATTTATAGACCCCTAAAGATCGTGTAAGCCTACATCATTTTCCTAAAGATGAAAATCTACGGAAATTGTGGGTCGCAAAGGTAAAGCTCATGCGGGCAGAGTGGCAAGGGCCGGCAAAGTGAGTGGACTACAATCTGCAGCGATCACTTTGCCGAAGATGATTTTGAGGATCCTGGCCTATATTCCGAATTTGGCATGAAGAGAAGGATAAGCTAGCTAAAAGATTCAGCTATTCCAACAATCAGACTTGGAGTCAAGTCTTCCAATGATCCAATCTGTTTTTCAACGACAGCAGCTGCAGCAGCTGCAGTAGTTTCACCCGTAGACCGAAAATTCTGTCTCTCTTTCGTTAGCTAACAGGCTAAGACGACCTAACGAACGAGAGACAGAATTTTCAGTCTACTTCACCCGTAACTCCAGGGAGGACAACACGTTGGAGCTTCCTGGAGTTACTTCACCCACGGCACTTCACCGCATTCTGCGAGGGGTTCAAAGATATAACTGGTCGAATTTCCCCTTGCCACTCGAGCTTCTTTGCCTTCGGGGTCTGATAAATCATGTGATAAATCAGAGTTCGTATCTGCATGGCTCAGAAAAGTCCTCCAACTCGGAATCGCGGGCACTTTTCCTCTCTCTATATAAGTTACTCGAATTCAGCCAAAATCTAAGTCAGTACTAACGTACTATGAAAAAAGAATATAAAAAAAAGCCGTGAGTGAAATAAACAAAACAAAAGCGTTCACCTGTCGCTATGTACGAGGGGAACATAGTCACTGCCGTACTATAGATGTGTATGACATTGTACATACAGATGCATAAAACGGCTGTGCACGCGTTTATGACCAATGCAAAACTTTCGTTCGGTAAGCTCAGATGGATGAGAACATTGTTCAAAAGAAAAGCTAAAAACAAAACAAGAGCTGTATATTTGGGTAAAATCGTTTTCTGATCTTGTAGAAAATATATTGCTAATGATTATTCACTCCTAAGATTATATTGATTAATTTCCTTTTTTCATAAATTGTCCGTTGAACAGAGGGGTCAAATACCGCATTCTGTGTACAATATTATATGCTGCAGCCTGCAAATCTTGTGCCTCTTACTTTTCATACGTCACATGGGGGTTAGCCAATCAGCTCACGAGTTTTAAGGAACGGTCCCAAAACCTCTACTTTTCCCCCTTTTTCACCAAAACGAGACATAATTTGGACAATCGATTGGCAGATTCGTGATTAGAAGGCAAACCTACATGGAAAGAGCACCCATTTTCTCTCTAATTTAGTCAACCTTTAAATGTTGGAAGATAGAAATTTCAGGATTTGTTAATGTAGAATATTTGCACTTAGTCTTGCTCGTGTTATTCCCAAGCGATTTCATATGATTTTGATAAGAATCACAGTTGTTGTATATTAATCATTTCTCATTTCGACACAGACAGTCAGACCCAACTTTGGAAACACCGAGCACCAATACTCCGAAAAAGGCGTATCACGCACGATGAATACCCATGTAGTGCCCTCATCGTTTAGTGCGAGGCAGTGTGTACAAAAGGCACGGGGGAAATCCCGCAAAGTTGACCTACTGTTGATGCACATTAAACAAACAAATAAATTAAATTAATGAATGAAAATGCTGAGGATATTTATTTCAAATGTTTGTAATTTGATAGTTATTTCATACGACGAATCATTCAAGGACTTTGAAGGTAATTGTGGTGCAGCATTATTATTATCTTAAATATATATATATATATATATATATATATATATATAATTTGCATGTTGACTTTGCAAGATTTGCCCAATGCCTTTTGTACGCATTGAATCGCACTGAACGATGATGGCTCTATATTCATTGTGCGTTATACACCGTTTTCAGATTATACCAGTGCTAGGTTTTTCGAAGTTGGGTCTGACTGACTGAATAGTTTTGAAAATTTGCATTTTGCCATTTTGATGAAAGTGTGGGTAAAGATGTTTTTCTTGGAAAAAAAAGTATTTTTCGCTGTTCTGAGGGCTGCTTTTAATAAACTTTATCAATCCAAACATACTGTGTCACATTTTCATGTACTTTTACATGGAAGTTGGGGCAACACGATCGCATTGACTTTCGAGAAATCATTTACAATACCATATTGTGTACTACATAGAAATTATGTTCGGATTACGTAATGTACTGTTGGCACATTTCAGTACTTGACGCACAATTAAGGCTACTGAAATTGCCTCAGGTTTATATTTCGATAGTCTTTGTGATCTTGTTGAGCCAATGTGCATGTACTTTCAGTAAACACTTTGAAATTTCTCCCCTCCACCCACCCGACCCCCCCCCCCCCCCCCCCGCCCCTGTCCCCAATACCAAACCCTTGAGTACATAGAAAGAGAAAATAGTAAAGGCAGAAATGGAGGGGGAAAAAAGAACTAAAATTTAGAAAAAAATCAAGAAAATATTATAATGGGATTTAAGGAGCTGGAAAGGAGAAGAGAGATGGAGAATGAGAAAGAGAGAGCAGAGTTGGATACACATTACAGAAAAGAGGGAGAAAGAGAGGAAGAAGAAGGAGGCAGTGAATTTGGGTTAACCCTGTTATACAACACATTTATATACTACACACTCTGATAGTACATGGAGGAAAAGGAAGAGGAGTATAGGGAAAAAATAGAAAACAAAGAAATGGAATATGAGGACCTGTAAAGGGACCTGAAGAGATTAGAAAGAGAAAGGTGAGGGGATGGGCAGAGCCAGATAATACTCAGAGAGGAAGAGGGTGTAGGAGGATGAGGCGGGGGAGGTGAATATGTAAATTTAAAAAGGGAGCGTGAGGTACTTACTGAAAAATACCAGAGGAGAGTGATTAACGAGTAAACCACAACTAAAATCAAATTAAAAATTATTTCATAGTTCCTAGTCACTCTCTTCCTTCATTTTTTTCGGCCAGCCTCAGTTGTTCTGTAATGAAATAAGTAAGAATCTTAGGACATCAGAAAAACAAAACCAAACAAAAAAATAATTGATTTAATGAAATAAAGGGAAAATAAAGGTAATACAAATACGTAGGTATGTTGTGGTCTGGTGGATAAGTCACTGGACCGTAGATCACAAACGTCACCAAAGTCCTTTGGCAAGACATTAATCTACATTTACTGCTCTCGACCCAGGTGTAGTAAATGGATAGCGGTAGGAATTTATTCTTCGTTGGAAGCTTCAAGGCCTTCATTAGGGCAGCTAGGCTGAGCCGGGGTAATAATCCAAAATCTCTTTGAAAGCGCATAGAGATATTGATACTGTGATATGCGCTATACAAGAACTGCCTATTATTATTATAGATTACAAATTATTAAATAAAGCGATATCACTTTGTTTTGAGCCTCTGAACTGCAAGTACACATGACATTGAATTCAGATAATTTGGATTGAAACTATAACCTAATAGCATTTTTATGTACAGGCAAAATATCAAATATTAAATAAGATGGGAGCCCCCCCCCCCCCCCCCCCCCCCCCCCCCCTCACACTCACCTTCCAAGTAAAAGTTTTGACGCACTGGGCATTTCCTGTCTAACATTATTTTCCACGGCGATGAGAAAGTTTATGACGCACACCACTAATAAAAAGTTTACCCATTATAAAAAGGGCGAAGGTACTTAAATAGCAATGCTTTGTCAGATCATTCCTGCACTGCACCCCATCATCAATGCACGGGGGTGGAACGCTCATCTCACAAGGCTTTCGGGTTGCATAATGTTAATTAAAGACGAATAGCAGGTTCCAGAATAACTTACTTTTCAAAAGGAGAATAAACAGAAAAACATATTTTAATAAACTTGAGGAAATTCGGACAGCTAATAAGAAAATCTCCAACTAACATGGTTGTACCGCAAACCTTTTTTCTGAATAAGAAAATTATTGATTTTTTAATGACGTGAAGAAAGAGAGAAAAAATATTGAAAATCACTAAACGAATTGGCAACTCTGTAATGAGCCTGTGATGTCATTGCCCCACAACACACCAATTAATTTGTTTTTATTAATAAAACAAATCAATTTTTGGTCCAAGAATATAATTTCTTCAAAACTTGAACCAACTTATAGTACTATGTTTTTGCATAATCACTAACATAGAATAATTACTCTACTGTAAAAGTCATGAGAAATATGATTTCTTGATAGAACATACATTAAAAAATATTATGAATATGTATTTTTTTTTAAATCTCCACAATTTAAGTCCGTGAAATATTTTTCCAGTTATGAGAAAATAATATTCTTATGTATATTCAAATATTCCGAGTTGCCATTTTGTCTAGTGAGTTACATTGTTTTCTCTACTAGTTTTCATGTCATTAAAAACAATTTCTTCCAAAAAAAACTTTTATCAGTTGTCCGATTTTCCTCAAACATTTTTTGATCCGTTTGTTTGATTGGTCTGCTCCTATTGAAAGCAATTAAAGTCATGTTGGGACCGGTAATTACCCTTTGGCGACAGATGGTCAACCGTTTGTGATGCATGCCGGACAGGCGTACAAAATATGGTGACTTACCCAGAAATTATTCATAGATGATAGAATGATTGTCAGTTTGAAATCTTTCAAAGAAAAATAAAATTTGAGAGTTGCAACCTTTCAAATATTCATTTTCTTATGTCCCCTTGACCTATTTCTCTCTCTCTGATGAAATCATGAACAGTTTTTTTTTTTTTTTGGGGGGGGGGATGGGGGTTGCTGACGTCTCTTGGCTATATTTTTAATTTTTCCAATTTTCAAACATTGCTATCAAGAAAAGGGAGTGAACAAAATCTTGACACTTTGTTTTGAGTGACAATATCTCTTCATCCAAAATGTAAAACACATATACAAATAACATAATACCTCGCTGTTGGAATATGGGGTGCCAGTTTCCCAAATATGTATAATTTGAAAGTTCTTGTGGGATGCAACACCCTAGCCAACCCCTTCCCGCTTTATAGGATTAAGTTTTTCAAACTATTATTTTGTGTAAAGACCATAATAAATTTGACAAATGAGTCAAACTTCAACGCAAGTAAATGTATTTATTACAATCTAAGCTGTATAATAAATATAACGGACTATACCTGTCATGTTAGAGTTCATTACTATTACATTTTACCAAACCACTTTTACCTTCTATTTACAACTACTTTATTTTACATTCAACTGTTTTTAACTGAACAAATGCATTGAAATCCAGTGTTGTAATTATTGTTTTACTGTTTACCACCAGTATTATGCACGTATGTATGTTCACGGTAGTCTTGTATCTATACCATTTTTATGAGAATACCAGCACATTTTGCTTTATATGGTAACAAAAGAATAATTATTATTGACACTGAGGGGACGGTGCGTTAAATAAGAGATAAAGACGTTATAATTTTGAAAATACGGATCATTACGATTACTAAGTTACACATACTATATACTGTCATAAAAATAAGAATGATACATCTCTTTTACAGGTCTTAAAACAAAATAAATTATAACTCAAAATACGATGCAGCAAACTACATTCATATTTCACCTTGAGGTAATATTTACATTAATTTTCAATTTGAGCTTTTGACACTTGGCTTTGACACATTAAAATATATTGTTTGGCAAAAATGAACTGCCATAATACCCGTTAAATATGCAATAGTCAGGATAAGTGATATGTAATAATGATGAGCAAGGCTAAGTCAAACACTCTGCGATAATATTCTGACATTTGTTATAGAAAACAGCTCCAAAAGTACATTATAACGAATATAATGTATCTCTCAATAGAGGGCGACAAACGCGTCAGCTACTGGAGTTACCTTAACGTTGCAAACATAATTAGGCCTATTATGCCTTAATGCGTCATAATTTTGTTAGTCTATGATAAATTTATATCAGTGAGGGTGATCAGCTGTTTACCTCGGAAAAAACAAAAAACAAACAAACAAACCCTGGCTATTTCATTTAGGAATGAGCTCCGCTGAGACTACATAATTTTGGCTCCGCCGAATCCCCTCCCCTACACTGAAGTCGAAATGCTATACGACTCCTCCAACCAAATAGATTTTTCTGTTTCTTAGTGAAGATTACAAATCAGTGTATGCTTAGCAGGGTCTCACAGAGTAATGAGGCATGGCTAGAGAGTTATATGGGGAAGAAAGTTCCATAATATTTTAGGGTTTAGACACTCTACACTATGGAGAAATCGTCTTTGTAGAAATTCATCTCATCAAGTTTTTTTTTCTCATAATCGCCACATTTCCCCCCGCCCCTCCGCATAAGGCTTAGCACCTTTTGAATTATCACATGTATTCATCATTCCTTATAATCATAGCATTTAACCGGATAAGATTCACAATTGGTCGGTGCACAGTTGGTCGGTCTCCGCTGCTGAGATTCTCGGACGGGGAGAGCCTGAAGTATCCGTGCATCCCCGATTGCGAGACCCCAAGGTAAAATACTGGCATAAAATACTGACAACCCATTACCCAAATAACATATAACTGAGACTTTTTTTTTGCCCAAAACACATTCAGAGGAAATAGCATACAACCGAGACGCATTATCCCCTCACACACGCAGAGAAAACAGCATACAACCCAAACGTATATTTCCCCAAACACACTCTCAGAAAAAAAAAACATACAAGAGAGACGAACATGTATTTTCCTTAGTCACACTCAGAGGAAATACCATACAACCGAGGCGCATTTTTGTCCTAAACACACTCTGAGAAAATAGCATACGTCCACCCAAACTTTTTTCTTCCCATACACAATATGGAGAAATAGCACACAACCGAAGCATATTTCCCTAAAACACACTCTGATGAAATAGCATATAACCGAGACGTATTTCCATAAAACCCTCTGAGGAAATAGCATACAACCGAGGCGCATTTTTCTAAACACACTCTGAGAAAATAGCATACAAGCGAGACGTATTTTCCTAAAATGCTCTAAGAAAATAGCATTCAGAAGGTCAAATTTACAACGCCGACTTACTGGCAGAATAATTGGTTAGTCAATTAAGGTTCTTCATCAGGAGGATGCAACAGTCTAATGCAAAGAGATTCCGGAAGCCATGAAAGTTCAAAACCATCTATACACATCGCGTTGTGTATTTTTAGGAGTAAACTCTCAAAATTTGTCATGTCAGCGTCACTTTCACTCGTCTTTCTTCAGTCCAGCTTCTTCCGGGGCCTGTTGCGGTAGAGACGTTACATTAGCCGGTGGGGTCGGTTTATCAAGGTGCAGTTTCTTGGGCAGGCGTCCTCATACTCGTCGCGGTGTTTAACAAGGTGGCCGACGTGCGGTGAGCTTTGCCAGCACTTCACGTAGAGGTCATTGTCGAGGTGTTTGCGCCACTGATCGACCAGCTCGTCATTCTCCTTGGCGGTAGCGATGTGGTCATCGCGAGAAAAGAGGATGAGGGCCGGTGCCTTGACCGGTCGGCCGGTGAAAATCTCATTGACCTGTGGATCAAGAAAAGAAACGACTTCCCGATTAGCATGATGGCTTTTTTGCTGAAATCATTTTTTTTTTTCATTAAAAAAAAGTAGCATACAGCACACATCACTAATCAGAAGTGCACATGCACCACGCAAATGATGATTGAGGACGAGGGCCAGACTTACTCCACGGAAATGAAATGGATCGTACATTGTTAGTGTCTATTTTGCTGCGAAATCGTGATCTAACACCGACTATGAAATGAGAAAAAAAATCAGTCGGTGTTAGGTGTTGACCACTGATTTTTTGACGTAGTTCCGGTAGCCGGTGTTGGGTAAGGATTCGAGTTAGACCACAAATTTCCGGGAAACAAAAGAAAATTAGGTCAGGCTTCAAGACAAGACATTTGAATGAGCATAAATTATGTTGATTGACGTCAAACGAAAATGTAAAGCTGCCTTAAACTGGTAGAATTTGAACAGCGCCATTTTACGGTCATTCCTTGATTAAGATTATAATCCGAGATAAGTTGAATTTTATTTTGAATTTTAACTAACAACTCGCTTGGAAAATAAGCACATTTTGTTATTTAAAACTAATACTTTTGACTTGCAAATATAGAAAACTGTCTGCTAGTACATTTTAAGCTTCTCCAAGGGAAAATGGAGCATGTGGGGGAAATAAGACGCACATATGTTTTATTAAATCCTGTTAAAAATGGCGCTTTTTAGGAGGTTCAGTTCAAGGCACCTTATTCGAAAAGTGGGTCTGATTCTTTAAACTCTTCCGAAAAAGATGGAAAGATATATTTATATAATCGTTCCTACTTTAAGCTTTTAAGGCACCCTATTTTCCATACTGCGGGGCAATATATAGCTTATTACAAATTCTATGAAGACATTCAAGAAAACGATACAATTTCTACAATCTTTTGCAACCAAAATCTTTTTTTTTTAATCTCAGTGTTCTTACAACAGAACTAATTTTCTCTCATTTTCTTGTTTCTTTTTCTCTTTTTGTATGTAATTATTTTCCTTTTATATATTTATTACGTAATATTATGTATTATGTTACTAAGGGCACCCACGCCTCAAGCTTTTGCTTTTAGAGGTGTGCCCTCCAACTTACACTGTAAAAACTGAAGTGCTGTATATAGGACTTTGAGGGCATGCATAGGGACTGCACTCAGAGTGCTATTGTAATGCACACAGCGTGCTATTTCAGCACTTTAACTAGTCTAGTTCTGGACTCTCTTTACTGAATTCTTTTTTCGACGACTGTACGTATTATGCCGAGTGATTGGCGCGATCCGGAAACCTGATGGCCCGAGCAAAAGAGAGTCCAGTGAAATTGCTCCACGCCGACGTCAGGGGTCCAAAGTTCACTAGCGCTTTAGCATGGGGAGGTGCGGCCAATTTTAATTGCTCTCCCTGAAAAATCTCAGGGAAAGTCGTCAGCGTGGAGCAATTGCACTGGACTCTTTTTTCGGGGCCAACAGGTTCTCGCGATCGTGCCATCACTCGGCTTATCGCGTATAGTCGGCGAATAAAAAAATCAATAAAAAGAGTCCAGAACTAGACTACACTTTAACGGGAGCTGGACCGGCTCCTTAAACTGTAAAACATTCATTAAAAAAAAAATGTGACCGTGGCGAGCCTCGAACCAGGTTCCGCTGATTGAGAGGCGCTGACGTTACCGATAGACTAACGAATGCTTCTTGCAATCCAGTTTAGTCATGGGAGTCAAGTAGATAACATGAACTATGTGGAGTCGTAAATTCACTATGTAACAATATGATCTGCTCTAAATCGTATGATGTGAGTTAGTCTAGCGGTAATGCCACCAATTCTCGATCAGCGGACCCTGGTTCGAGGCTCGCCAAAATCACGAACTTTTTTAATGAATGTTTAGCAGTTTAAGGAGCTGGTCCAGCTCCCGTGAAAGTGCTGAAATAGCACTCTGAGTGCAGTCCCTATGTAAGCCCTCAAAGTGCTATATACAGCACTTCAGTTTTTACAGTGTAGGCCTATGTATGTATCACAAGAATGTGTATTTTGTCGTAATTTTTGTTAAAAATACATGTACATCATTTTGCTCATTTATTACTCTGTACACTTATATGGAAAACAAGCTGTACACTTATATTGAAAAATTGGGAAAAAATGTATTGAAATCGAAAAAAAAAATTCATTCTGTGACCTTGATTTGAATCATATTAGCTGTCCATACGATGTGAGATATTTCGATGCACTTAGGGACACAGCCTGTGATCTCATTCGCTAAGGAAAGCGAATTATTCAAATCAAATTAGAATTACCATAAATTTCAAGGTGGTAAAGAGGCCTTGTACACAGGTCTGCAAGGAAACAGTTCCCCACCCTTCTGTATTTCCTATGCCCTTTACACCGGAGGTGTTATTTTGATTTCGTTACTACATGCGCTAACCAAGCTGTTAAAAGGCATTGTTTAAAGTGTTCGATCAATATTTGTACGATGTCCTCTCACATGGCGCGTCAAAAACTGTTCCGATCACTGACGTCGTCCTCCGTCAGGCAAATCATGCCTCTTGTAGTGGGCAACGGTGTTTTGATTAAATTAAATTTAGAGCCAAGATGAATTACCTCAATCTACTTCAGCAGAGTCCCGTGATAGAAAGAGTTCTGAGATGACATCAATGTCCGGATTTCCGGAAACAAAATGGCGTTCAAATTATTTCTATTAAGAACCATGTTCGATTTCTTTGTTTAGAACATGCAGGTGCTCATCAAAAGAAAAGATGTGGAAAGCCTGGCTCGCCCGAGGCGGCAATTGTTGACGTTAGGGATCGCATCAGCATAACTTGTACGGTCTTTTGCGCGTAACAAAAGAGTGATATCATCTTAAAAATGATTGCAAAATGCGCAATGCACACAATACATTTAATAACTGGCTTATGAGTACATTGCCTTCACAGGCGCGATTAGCGCAGGGACTGACGCACTTGAAATGACGCCTCGTGTGAGCCGGGCTTAACAGTGGAAACAACATGGCGTCAAAAGCATGGGCTATCGTAACACTTTCATAAATAGGGCCCGGTGGAGCCACTCAATGTGACTTGGGGACCGCATGACCGTTACCAAAATCGCGGATATAGGGGTAAATTTCAAGGAACGTCCGCGGACAGAATATTCCTCGAAATATAGAAAATAGGGGTGCGCAGGTGTCCTCGAAATTGATAAAATAGGGGTCAGGAAAAGGGAAGATAACCCAAGGCATGAAGAAAAATTCCGGAGCCGAGTCACTCAGCAAGATGGCGGACGTGAAGGTAATAACACTGTTGGGCTCGATCGCTCGCTGCACGCTGATTAGCCATAGCATAGGCAACATATGACGCCACTGGCAGCTCGCCAGCGCCATCTTGTTTCCCTCAAAACAATTCTGGAACGTCGCCGCTGTATACATTTGACCAAGTTTGAAGGACTATTTTACTCATATAATCATCATATGCCCTTCAAAGATGAAGTGGGAAGATGCACGAATCGTGATGTTCGTGAAAGTCGTGTGAAAGGACTTATGTTTCACAGTGATCACACTTCACAGGTATGAATAGTTCAACTTACAGTAACAGTAACACTACAGTCCCATGCATTCATACGCTTTCATGTTAGTTGATGGGTGTATGGCTGGTATGACCACTCATAGCTACATTCCTATACTTCGTGTGTATAATGTAGGCAGTCATACACCTCAACTTTTTAAAACACCACTGCACAAAAGTCACAAACATTCACTCAAAATCGGCATTTAATTTACAAAAACCGACCACTAAATATCCAAGAAATACAATAAATTCAACTCACCGATGTTGGAAAAGATATTTCCAAAAATCAAATCCGTAATTTACTGTTGATTCTCGCGAAACGAGCTATCGGAGTCATTGTGTACATTTCCTGGTCGCCGCGGGCGCTGACATCTCCCCAAAAGAGTTTTGTCCTTAAAAATTCGGTCCCTAAGTGGCATACACGGAAAGTCCCGATTTTCTGTGTGCGCGATCGTAAAGATCGTGTGCGCTTGCGATCCCGAGTTTCTTCGTGGACAAAAATTTTATTGGCCGATTTTAGTCTAAGACATCGGCAGTATGTAAACAACACGCGATCGCGAAACAAATCGGCGGGGATTTCTCCGGTTTTGGACAAGATTTTGACTTTGGATTTTGCTGAAAATATCAAAAGTTCTTCCTAACGGCCATTTGAGGTAGGAGTGAGATTTTTAAGGGCGGAATTTGAAAGCAAGGTATTTAAAATATTTATCTTATTTTCCCCCCATACCTTTACTACACGCGACAGAAAATACAAACTATTTTTGCATTTTGTATTCGTAGTGGTCAATATGACCACTATTCGTGGTGTGGGTATGACTATGAGGCACTCATAGGCCATTGCTGCTTATATAGTACGCTCATAGGCCCTTGCCTAGATGTGGGACTGTGTCCAACCATCACTGTTGCAGCAGTCAAAAGCAGACAACTAAATTGCTCTAAACAAGATTTAAATTTAAATTTTCTTAAATTTGCTACTTGCTAGATTACCTGATTCAGGGACTCTTCAACTCTAGTCTTACTTTGCAACAAAATATGTAGGGATTCGGACTTGAAAGTGAAATTTTAAATAATTATTTTCCTCTCCTGTATGAATGATCTAGCCTGGAAAAGGGCCTGCTGATACACACAAAAGCCATTGAAGCCTATTCACCCGTAAAAGCTAGTCTGGAGTAAAAGGTTATCTTCAGATAAGCTTGTACATGTAGTGCTCATACATACAACTTACAAGCTTATATGAAGCTTTTATAGGTGAATAGGCTTCAATAGCTTTTGTGTGTACTATCAGCGGACCTTTTTTCCAGTCTAGACAATTCATAGTATCATACATCATGAGTCATGAGAGGAAAATAATTATTTAAAATTTTATTTTCAATTCTGAATCCCCAAATTTGTGGCACAGTAAGACTAGTAAGACTATAGAGTCCATGAATCAGGTAATCTAGCAAATTAAAGATAATCAAATCTTGCTTAGAGCAATTTTGTTGTCTGTTTGTGACCGCTGCAACAGTGAATGTTGGATACAGTCCCACATAGGCAAGGGCCTACCCATAGGCCATAGGCCATCTCGTGTATGAATGATCTAGACTGGAAATAGGCACGCTGATACACACAAAAGCTGTTGAAGCCTATTCACCCATAAAGCTAGTCTGGAGTACAAGGTTATCTTCAGATAAGCTTGTAGTACATGTATAAGTCGGTATGAGGTTATTTAACCTCGCCTATTTGTGAGTGGTCAGACATAGCGGTTATTTCAAATAACCATATGGTCCATAGAGTTCAGTGGTTTTTCCCTAGGAGTTTATATGAACTATTGCCGAAATATTTTTAAATGAATAACACATTAAAAAATGCATTTTCCTTATATTAATTGTGTGTGAACTTGTAATTTGAGGAATCGGGTCTTGGACACCTATCACGTTAATGAAAGAAGGGCATAAATGTCTTGTCCTTGAAATATGGTAAAATAGGGGAAAGTTTCCGAAAGTGTCCTTAGAATCTTAAAAATAGGGGTATTTCAAAGTACCATTTTGTCCTTGTTTTGACGTAAAAAAGGGGGTTAAATTTCACAAAATGTCCTTGAAATTGACTGCAAAAGGGGGTTATTTGCATTTTTGGTAACGGTCATACGCGTCCCCCTCTGCGGGGAGTGGCTCCACCGGGAAATAGGGACTGTGGTTCTTCCACTGCAGTTCTTACACATATACATGGCGAAGAAACTTCTTTAATACACACCTTAATGATACTGTCCATAGTGTACTTGTTGGTCATCCAGAATTATGTCTCTGCGATTCTCTTGATGACGAGTTGGGTGAACGAGTTGGTGGACGCCTGCGAATAGATCCCTTCGTAGCTATCCCTCGATAAGACACAGCTGTCGAGGACCTGTCCAACAATACGGTAGCGGAGCGAGGAGTACTTATCGATGGCGTCGACGAGGTCGAGCATTTCGGCGTAAACATGGCTGCTGACGGAGAAGGCGTGGATCAGGAGAGGGCGCTTGTCACCATCGGTGACGTAGTCGAGAATTTCGCGGGCGATCTCCTTGGCGTTGGCCGCCAGGCAATGTCGATGGGACGGGTCTTTACGACTAGGACATCCATTCTATATAGAGAAAATGAAAAATTGCAAAGAGAATTTTGATATGTCAAATTAAATGAGAATCACAAGGCGATTCACATTGTATCGTAAACGGAACAGATAAAAGAAGAAGCTTGACATATCACATTAAAGACGAGTTCTGGTCATAGAATTCCATTTTGAGAGAAACTGTGTAGAAGCATTGGAAAACGGTCATTATGTAGTACATAAGAATCGGTGTATACTGAGATGTTTTGAATCATCAAATTAAATTGCTGATCATTTCACGCACTGCAAACAGAGATGGGTACATGGGACTACACACCCGTGTAACATGTAATATTTCGAATGTGAGGGTATTTTGCAATCTTGTTCATGAGCGCTAAACAAGAGCCCATTATTATCTATTAATAATAATAATAATATCTACTATAAAACGGGTTCAACAATGTAGCCATCCTGATTAGTCAAATAACACCACATGACCGTGCACAAAAAAAAGTGATAACATACGGCAAAAAAACTCTAAACCACGGAGCTGCGCGTACGCGTACCTCTGGTGCGTGCAAACTTAAAACGCAATGAAATCGCGTAGTTTAATTGTCATTTTAGCTTTTTGTTGGCTGCGCTTCTGTGATGTCATCCAGGAAAGCAAATGGCAGCCTCCATGACTGTGCAACTCTTGGCGTTTCTATGGGGTTCGTAACCATTTTTATAGACTTCATAATCATATTGCCGACCCGTTTTATAAAACTATTAATACATGGTTGTGAGTTCGTGCGTTAGTGCGATCTGGCAACACGCAGGTTTTTATCGTGGTGTCAAACATAGTATAGTATAGTACACCACGATAAAAACCCTTGTGTTGCCAGATCGCACCAACACACTCCCAACCATGTATTAATAGTATATTAATATTATATCATTACTATTTTTATCATCTTCACCTTACCCTTTGCGGGTGTAGAGCTCTACATATTTATTGACGTGACGCGGCTTGGCAAGAAGCCAAGTGAACATGACCACGAGGGGTCTCTCCGACGGATGTCCGAAGGCCTCATCATCAAACGGTGACGATGACGTGCTTCCGAAGTCAACGTCCGATTCGAAGAGGCTCTCGTCGTGGAGGAGGTCGTCGTTGGTCTTGAGTTCGAGGTTGTCAGAGATGACGGTGGTGTTCAGCTCGATCAGTGAGAAGCTATCGATGTCGCCCAGGACATCGAAGACGTCTGATGACGATGACGACAGACGAGCTCGGGGACCCTGGAGATCGAGAAAGTAGATCAAATGTGCAATTCATAATTCCCAACTCATTTGTCAGTGTTCAATAGGACAGTTTGTTAATGAAATCCCATATTAAGTTCAAGGTAATGCGCTATATCTTGCTAAATATTATGAATTGTATCATGGAAAAGAGAACTTAAATTTACTTAAATTTAATTTCACTTGATATTTTGTCTGATCCGAGCTGTATGAGGGCTATCAGCTGGATACAGATATACTAACATTTTGATTACGTCATTATTACCTAATCGAGCCAGTGAATGCAATTAACCCATACGCCAGTTATAAAAGTATTGTTTGGACGGTTCATTCTGCCAGTGGCGGATCCAGGGGGGCACTTCCGGCCCGTGCCCCCCCCCCCCCCCCCCTTGTTGGTGTTGCTTGTCAGAGAATTATGGAGGGGAACTGGACCCCCATAACCCCCCCCCCCCTCCTTTTCGAGAAGCTGGCAAGACCCAAAAAATAAGGGTCTACCTTTTCCAAAAGTTGACAAACCTGCATCCGGGGTTTTAGATTTGCTCCGTAAGGTAAGGGACAAACTAGCTTGGATTTGTCCAGTTATCAATAAATTCCCATTAATATTCCAATGAACAAAAATCCCCTCCCTAACCAAACTGCAGGCACAATTTTGCCGGGGGGGAATTGCAAAATGAACGGTGCAAACAATACTTTTAATAACTGACGTATGGCATGTAATGACGCAATGGAAATGGAGCCTTGTGTGAGCTGGGCTTTACAGAATCAAAATTTAAAATGGCATTAAACTGGCAAAATTTGAACAGCGCCATCTCACAGTAACTGCTAAATTGAGAATACAATTTGAAAATTAACTGCATTTTATTTTGAATTTTGACCAACAGCTGTTTGGAAAATAGGCATATTTTATATTTCATAATAACTATTATTTTTTTTGCACATGTGGAAATTTACCTACAGATACATTCTAACCTTCTACAAACTAGAATCGGGCATGATGGGACAATTATTAGAGGCATAGACACTTTTCAAATCCTGTTGAAAGATGGCGCCATTACGAGCTTCGATTTACTGTCACTTAAAATGGTATTTGCAATAGTTACGGGCTGTAATTATGAGAAATGTGAAAACGAGGGGTATATTGAAATATACGACTCAAAATTATATCCTAATGGATATTGTACTTAAAGCAGAAAGATTATGTTTTTGTGACAGCTCCTAACCTCTGATTGCCTATCATCTTCCTAATTAAAACTAATAACAATTGCAGGTATTCATGCTATACGATTTCTGGCGCACTTTAAAGGGACAGTGCCGCTGTAGCCTTTTAACTTGTTTTGAACTATCAAATACTTATTTGGCGGTTGGAATGAAACCAACAAAACAAAAAATGATTTTAATTTGTGATACAAAAAAGTAGCATGATTTTGTTTTTTCTCCAATGTAAATTGAAATGATATTAACATCGATTGATTTTTTTTTATCAACCCCTCTCTTTCTCTCTTTCTCTCTTTCTCTCTCTCTCCCTCTCTCCCTCTCTCCCTCTCTCTTTCTCTCTCTCAGCTAGGACGTGCAAAGTTTGATGACCTTTTTTTCGGAAAGTACCATTTACTAAATCACCCTCTCCCCAGAAATATCCGCCAACATGGTCTTCTATGTGTCCCTTCATCTACCCGATATCAGGATATTACACGGGAGGTAACAACTGCACACTCGAGTTACCCCTCTTTCGATAAGTTTGGAAAATTATCTGAGCTTAAATTTTAAGAAGGGGGTGCTGTTGTCACTTTTTCAATGGTGATTGCTCGGATCAAAGATAACCATAATTGCATTGGTATGATTTTCCCCTTTTATTAAATTTTATGTAAAACGGTGCAAATTTAAGAAAGAGGAGCCTAATTTTCAATCTCTTCTCTCTTTTATAACACTCAAATATATAGCAGAGTATGTTGTTCCTGCCAAACACAGTAAAACTAGGCAACATTTTCGGAAGTTTGTATTTTCATTTAATCATAAACCTGACACTTTGCATATCAATAACCACGTATCCGGACACCTACCCCCTGGACAACCACCCTAAGACAACTACCCCCAGGAAAACTACCCCCCGGACAACTACCCCGCAGACAACCACCCCTAGGACAACCACCCTCTAGGACAATTACCCCCAGACGCGTATTTGTTTCTGTCAGGATTTGCGCCACTGACAAGAGAGGGCAGTATTTGAGCGTCAAGAAGCCCCGTTTTGGAGACTTTGAGACTACAACTTTAAGACTTGTATTTTCTCTCAGTTTCACCTTACTTTATTTCAGCAAAAGAAAATTTTGTCAATGATACTTTCCTAAATTCTAACACCCCTTAGCCTGCCGAGGCTCGAACTCGTGATTACTTCATGACGCGCACAATTTGTTTTTCATGAATATTCATGCCGACTAGTCTTGACGGAATAAACCGTATTGTCACCCCTCTTGACGCTTAAATACTGCCCTCTCTCGTTGGGTGGCTCAAGTCCTGACAGAAAAAAATATAGCCCCCCGGACAACTACCCCAGGACAACCACCCTCTAGGAAAAGTACCCCAAATTGGACTTAACATCACATTGAACAAGATTGTGCTCGTTCGCTACGCTCGCTCGCCAAAATAGAATTAATATGGCCTTTAGCAAAATTTCTGCCCGGACCTGCAACAATAAAGCCCAGATAATATACCAAATTTTATTAAAAGAGAAGTGTTTGTTTTCGCTCATGCTTGCTCGCTTAATTGTTCCTCCTCCAACTTCCAACAATAAAACTTAGTTTATCACATTAAAAAAAAAATAGTTTATATATACTATCATTTAAAAAGAATTGTTTGTTTTTGTTTTTTTGTTTGTTGTTGTTTTTTGGTGGTTTTTTTTCTTCAATGCATGAAGGCAGGTATTCCCATGTGCAATATCAACTCTCTATTAGATGTTTTGCATGATCAACAATTAAGGGGGGGGGGGGGGCGGGAAGGAAAACAAATATTCCAGCCGTTTGTCACACACCCCACCCCCTCTCCCTCACGCACTCTACAATTATGCAACTCGTTACAAAGCTACCAGCCAATCGAGTATTAAAGGAAACTAGCATTGTGGTTGGTCGATTTAAAAAAATAGTATGGGGTACACAATCATGTTAAGATGGATGAGAAATTCAACTGTACAATGCACCATCAAACACCGAGTTTAAACACCCAACTTTTAAAAACAAAAATGTAATACCAGGGAAATCTCTACCCCCCCCCCCCCCCCCCCCCCCCCCCCGTGATCATGGGTATAGACACATTTAACTCACGTGGTGAGGTGAATTTTATCATTATAATGCACCAAAATCCTATTTTATAACCAGATTTCCAAAACGTTCTTACCACGTCCTCCCTGGCCGAAATCAGTTTAAATGCCATCGAGTACCTGGAGTTGTAACTGTTTGGGGGATAATTGACCTACATGCCATGGGTGAGAGTATGTTGGTTGTTGTCCGATTAATAATTACCCGAAGTGGTTAATGTCCCGGTGGTAGTTACCTTAGGTGGAATTTGTCAAGAAGAAGAAACAAATAAGGAATGAGAAGAGGATAGATGGAAGGTAAAACAAAGAAATGCATAAGGAAAGGGGAGAGGATAGATGGAAGGAAAACAAAGAAATACATAACAAAAGAGAAGAGGATGGATGGAAGAAAGAGAAGAGGATAGATGCAAGGAAATATTATCCTCTCCACTATCCTAATGTATTTCTTTGTTTTTCCTTCCATCTATCCTCTTCACTTTCCTTCCATATATCCTCTTCTCATTCCTTATGTATTTCTTTGTTTTCCTTCCATCTATCCTCTCCCTTTCCTTATTTCTTTCTTTGTTTACCTTCCATCTATCCTATTCTCTTTCCTCATGCATTTCTTTGTTTTTCCTTCCATCTACAGTGGAAACTCAGTATCAAGAGGTCTGATATAACAATATTCCTGATATGACAAGGTAATAATATGTGTCCCAACGGGTCGGAATCAGGCGGAAGTCGCAATCGGTCCTTGTCTAGAAACAAGGGTTTTAATGAAAATGTCATTTTGTACCAATTTTTTTTTTTTTACATATTCCGAAGCTTTGATTATTCCTCTACCACGTCCCGAAATTTAAAGCCAAAATACCATGTCTAAGTACCTCAAAATAATGTTTTAAATCACCTCTTCCAAATGGCATCGACGGGAGTTTCATCTTCGCAAAAACGACAGATCGTCAACAGCGAGCTTTGCGCACGTCTCTTTTGTTACTAGGGCCCTCAGTGACGCGTGACATAATGGCAGTTCGCCGACTTCGCACCCTGTCATTGGTCGGCGCTCTAATTGCCTAATGCATATTTATTTTTTCTTAAAAGCTCGTGTCGGCTCGCCGTCTTTGAGCGCTGTGATTGGTTACTAATAATTATTGTTATGCATATGCATATACCTGCGGAAGTAGTTCTTCTTCAGCAGTAAATTGAACAAACTTGCAAATAATGTTGACTGTATTCTATCATTTTACTACAAGCAGAGTGGAATAAATGCTATTCCAAGGAAAGATGGAATAACAAAGTATGAAATGTTATTAGAGAATGAAGAGAAAAGGAAAGTAGTAACATAAGAAACAAGTATTAAAGAATGAAAAAGATACTCGGTGAGAGAGAAGCTAAGAATGAAAAGAAGACGAGTAAGAGGTGGTTGATAACAAACTGCTGTAAAATTTATCTTAATTAACGTCACTATCCGTAGTCTGGGGCGTGGATACAGAGCGGTTGTGGAGCGGGAGTGGGGGAAGGGCACGACGACGACCCCCTTCCCCGATTTTCCAAATAGTGAAAAAAGAAAGTGAAGAAAAGAAAAAGGAAGAAGAGCATTGGCAAACTTGGTGATGAGGGACAAAACTTCCTGACCAGCAAGAAAGAAAAAAAAAACATAGGAAGAAAGTCAGATTACCGTCTGCAGAATCCCTTTCCCATGACAAATTTTCTGACGAGCAAACAAAAAAAGACATGGGGACACTCTGACACTCTGCTTGGTCTAGTCATGGTCTAATCATACCAGCTGACTTTTAAAGGAACAAGGAGGTCACATGTAGGGGAGAAAGTAAGGAGATGAGAAAGTAATAGAATTTTCACTCCATTGAGTTTGTTCCTGCAACTTCATACTATCGCACTGAAATCAGAAATTTTCTGACGAGCAAAACAAAAAAAGACATGGGGACACTCTGACACTCTGCTTGGTCTAGTCATGGTCTAATCATACCAGCTGACTTTTAAAGGAACAAGGAGGTCACATGTAGGGGAGAAAGTAAGGAGATGAGAAAGTAATAGAATTTTCACTCCATTGAGTTTGTTCCTGCAACTTCATACTATCGCACTGAAATCAGATGGCATTTTGAGCAAATCTTGTAGGCTTCTGTTATTTGTTCACAAAATCATACTTCTCCCACGGAATATAGTGCAAAGGTCCACTTTTTCGAATTCTGACCCCCGCCCCCCCCCCCCCCCCCCCCCCCTCAAAAAAGTCTTATAGTTACGGGCCTGATAGAGACTGTATGTTGGCATAGTAACCAGCTCCGTCGCACTGGGTAAACCCTCGATCAAAGAGACTTTACATTCGCAAGCATGCCATCTAAATACATTGTAACCACGTTTCTTTGTTTATGTATGAATAAGCTGGGATTTCTTTGACAATGCAGAACAATACACTGTCCGAGGCGGTCGTTCAACGTGTAAGTTTTTTGTTACTAGGCCACTGGCGCACTGTTTGAACCTCCGCCCTTAATTGACCCAGTGCGACCGTGAACAGTATTGAAGAGGAAGGCGTTGGCTTTCTAACAGATCCCAATACAAAGGCGCCTATTGTTCTATGTATCCATCCGTGGGTGACTGTATCCTGGCATCAACACCTATTTGCACCACTGAATGGTTAAATCCTCAATAACATAAAACTAGAATTTTACATCCACATGCAACACATAGCCACAATTATTTATTTATTTTTTAAATCATTTCTCTTGTGTGAAAAGAGCATGAACAATTGCAGGGCTAGGGAAATGACGTTATGGCATGAATATTCAACATTAACAATTTTATCCCGTCTGAGCATTTTAATGTTGAAACGGCCGAACATACACAAGTACACAAAATAAATAGAACTCTAAAAAATAGATAAAATAATTCCATTATATTTTACATGACGAACACCTTTTATTCAAATCTGAAAATACTCGGACGAGAATTCGTTTTTTCCTTTTTATGTAGAAAAATAATTTGAAATCTGTTGTTTTAACGGATTATGCTGCACATAATTCACATTCCCTTTATTTTTTTGTTAACTAGACTTTCAGCAAATGTACAGGGCCGGCGGAACGTAGTCAGATTGGGGGGGGGGGGGGGGCAAATGAGGTGGGAAATTTGGCGACAATATTGGTTAAAAAGTTTAGAAAAAATACCTTTTTCATCGGCATTGTCGATATTTCAGGCTTAAATTTTTTTAACAAGCCTAAAAAAAGTAACCATCATGATGGCAACCACCATAGCAACCATTTATAATACATTCAGTTAGCAAAACTTACGCCCCTGCAAACATTGGGGCGGCCCGTGTTTTTTTTTTACGCAGTTTCCTATGTCCGATCCAAAAATATTGGGGGGGGGGGGGGGGGAGCTGGCCCCACCGGTTCCGCCGGCCCTGGTGTACATTATAACTTCAAGGTCATGAGGTTGCGTTTCGGTTTTGATTGATAAAGGTAAACATTTGTACATCTGTAATCATTTCAGGGCATAAAAAAGCATTCCAATATGTTAACAATTATTAAGATTAATTTGGGGTTATAGTTGTCATTGTCACTGATTGGTCGCTCCATATTGTTCAAAAAATAAATTGAATGATATAGTCTTAATCTTTTGATTTCAAGCTTATGATGTCTCTGCGGAGATGTACTAGTGAAGTTTGTCATGCCTATGTTTCTGGATATCACTTTACAAATATTGGGCTGGTGAGGATCAAGCCGATGAATAAGCCTGGATCATCAAGAATAAGCAGGAAATACGAAATAAATAAACATCAAAGCCTGCATGATCTCACAAACAAGAACGGCGTTTATGGGTTGAAAATAAAATTAACTTAAGTCGGGGGGGGGGGGGTCATCGGAATTCTTGGGGAGCTAGATAATCTTGGTTGACACCAAAATTTTGAAAAGCCCTGGGGAACTTATTGTAGCTGATATTTTTAGGCCTCAGCCAGTCTGGTGTACAATCGAAAGACTTATGCATGAGGAAGTGTTGGTTACAACAAAGTGAGGTAGTGACTTTACCATGCCAGTATACAGAGCATTACATAAGGTCAGTTGGTCATCAAACTCATAACGCTTGTTGCTGGGTAAATCGGCCTATATGGTGTAAAATTCCCCATGAAAACTGATGATTATCTGAAACGCGGGCAAGGGAGAACTTGATTATTCAAAATCGGAAATCAGGGACACCGGATTATTCAGAGAACAAAACTGTTTGCTATTCTGTATCTTTTGGGGGGAATTGAGGGACTGCAATCTTCATTATTTTTAAACAATTTATAATCCGAACCTAGATGGTCGTTGTCTAAGGTTTCTTGAAGGAACGATAGAGATAACGACAGAAAGGTCGGACTAAGAGAGAGGGAGAGAGAGAGAGAGTGAGAGCGAAAGGATGTTGTCTTTATAATACTACTACTAATAATAACAATAATAATGATAATAATAATAATATTAATGATAATAATAAAAAATCTTTTAGGCCCTAATTTAAACGGGCATTTCCAAGCGCACTGTTTTCTGTGTAGAAATTATGACTGGCTACCAAAATAAAAAAAGGCCTGCTAATCGTTCTAACTTAACCTCAAGTATTAATTCAAAATAACCTTACAAAGTGACGATGCAATTGGTAATACCTAGCATGTGATGAAAGAAACATGGCAGTAAAATTATTGAATCTTGATAGTGGTTTGATGGAAGAAAAGGTATTGTGATAAAAAAAAATAATAACTTAGAATTTCGAGACTGTCTTGGTATTCAGTGCTCTCTTTTTTCTCCTTTTTCATAATCTATTTAAATTGTCAAAGATTCCAAATAAAATTGCCCCAAGAAATTAATAAATAAATGAATGAATTGATGAATTGATTAATGATATAAATGAATCATTGCATGGGGTCTTATCCTTGTTATAACGAGCTACGGGCAGCTTGTTTTCGTTTCGCACCGAAACTTTGAGCACCGTTTTCTCCGTTTTTTAAATTCCTTGGCGGAGCGTTTTCATGTTTTAAATCACTTTTTACAATGACTTCTGTTTTAGTAATATATCCATGTTATACATCATTTTAAAGGTTATTAACCAGAGATTCTAGAACACATGAAAACTGACATTTGCAATTTGCGACTTCCGCCTGAAACCGTCGCGTTTGGTCACATATTCCGAACCAAGCTCTTTATAATCTCTTGTTTTTAATCCTGATATAACGAGATTCCTCCTATAACGAGGCAATTTCGATGGTCCCAAGGACCTTTGTTATACTGAGTTTCCACTGTATCTCTAGCTTCTCCTTTCTTATGTATTTCATTTTCCCCCTTTCTCAGCTTCCCAGGCTGGCTGTATGATAGTGCACAACTTGCATAGTGTAGTTTTACAGGATGTGCGCTGACGACTTGGACTCTTTCACCAGAGCACTTGCATGATTTTTTTTTCGCGAAATTGCCTACGCTACGGTGTAAAAACGTCCCCCGGACAACTACCCCTTAAGGCATCCACTCTTTAGGACAGCTTCTGACAAATACCTAAGGTAACTACCACCGGGACATTAACGACTTAGGGTAATTATTAATCGGACAACAACCAACATACTCTCACCCATGGCATGTAGGTCAACTATCCCCCAAACAGTTACAACTCCCAGGTACTCGATGGCATTTAAACTGATTTCGGCCAGGGGAGGACGTGGAGGGAGGGGGGGGGGGGGGGGGGGGGGCGGGGGGTGACCAACAATCAGTAAGGATATAATGAGTATCCAGAGGAGGGGGTATCCACCTCCCACGGTAAGAACGTTTTGGAACTGGTTATATTATAAATAGGATTTTGGTGCATTATAATGATAAAATTCACCTCACCACGTGAGTTAAATGTGTCTATACCCATGATCACGGGGGGGGGGGGGGGGGGGGGGGGTAGAGCTTTCCCTGGTATTACATTTTTGTTTTAAAAGTTGGTGTTTTAAACTCGGTGTTTGATGGTGCATTGTACAGTTGAATTTCTCATCCATCTTAGCATGATTGTGTACCCCATACTATTTTTTTAATCGACCAACCACAATGCTAGTTTCTTTTAATACTCGATTGGCTGGTAGCTTTGTAACGAGTTGCATAATTGTAGAGTGCGTGAGGGAGAGGGGTGGGGGTGTGTGACAAACGGGCTATATTTGTTGTTTACCTTCCCCCCCCCTTTAATTGTTGATCATGCAAAACATCTTATAGAGAGAGTTGATATTGCACATGGGAATACCTGCCTTCATGCATTGAAGAAAAAAAAACAACAACAACAAAAAAGAAAATAAACAACTCTTTTTAAATGATAGTATATACAGTTAACAACAAAATTATTCATACCCCTTGGAAAATACTATTTTTTGCATTTTTCCTAAAAATGAATGGTAAATGAAGTTACTTGCACATCACTTGAAAACATTTAGTTATCATCTTCAAATGAATGCCGTTTCGGTTCACCTCATTTGCATAACAATAGAAAAGGTGAGTTATCCAAACTGGGCGATGTTCAAATTATTCATACCCTTGGTGATTTATACTTTTTTCAATCAGTATGAATCCGATCCTTGTGATTAATGCTTGTAAAAGTTCACTTTATTTTAATACGCCGTCACAAGGTTTCGGAGGGTCTCTGCTGGGATATCAGGCCAGTACCTGTTCTCCAATGGCTCAATCTCCTTGAGGATGTTCCACACATGCCTTCACCTGACCTTCAGGAGTTCATTAGATTTCGTGTCCTACAGGTGATGCAGTTATCGACGTCATGACAGGACTATGTTATTGAAATTTCGGTCAAGCGAAGATGTTGAAAGCTGCGTGCTCGGGCAACAATAGTGAACTGAGCGGGTTATACGCCTTGGAACAAGCCGGACTATTTTACAAGTGCTGACCAATAGCAGAGTCGCTGTGACTGCGGCATGAACATTAGCGACGCTAGCAGCGGTTTTGCAGTTACGCTTCGGCTGTGCTCGGCTACCAGCTGATGTCTGTCGACCACGGAGGGTACGTGCTGTTTTAATGCAGTGCGGTCTATGTTGGCCGTACATCTCAGCGTCTAGGTAATGTCTAGATGTCCCAACTATTATGGTACATTTTGGGGATTTTCGGGGACCCATGACATAGTAAGCAGGAACAGAATCAATGAATAATTATTAGTATTATTGTTGTTTATTATATTGTTTAATTATTTATTATTATTATTATTATTATTACTGTTATTATTAATATAAATATTAAAATTATAATTGTATTATTATTATTATTTTTATTATTATCATTTTATTATTTCCATTATGATCATCATCAGTAGTAGTAGTAGTAGTAGTAGTAGTAGTAGTAGAATATTTCTACAGATTAAAGGAGTCACATAGAGGCAACCCTCTCGAATGTGATGGAGGGAAGGGGGGGGGGGGGGGGGGGTAAGCTCTAGTCCCGACTCGAAATTTCAATAATCAGTGATTGACGTTGCTTTTTTTTTATTGTAGTGTTCAGTACCATTATTATTTGAGAAACTCTCCGTTTGAATATGAAATTTTAAAACTGCTTTTCACGGTAATGGGTTTCAAACAGGTTGAGGCATTTAACTTACTTTTGGGGGGGTGTAAATTCCTTATTTTTTCTTTGCAACCTTACTAATTTTACTTTTAAGTTTATAATATTTTTTCTCGATTCTGTGACACCCCCCCCCTCCTCCAAACACACACACACACACACACACACACACTAACCCTTTTCCATCTACACTCTATTCAAACGACACAGCATGACAAAGCGAATGATTTATTTCGACTTTATGTGAGTAAAAAAAAAAAAGGAAAAAAAGAGGTCATGACACTGTTTGAGTATCAAACGAAGGTCTGCGATTGCAACTACGAGACCCTGTGCCAGGGTATGACTGCCCCTTCCGATGTCCAAAAAAAGAATTGTACTTCAACTGTCGGATTTGAAGGGGGTCAAGCAGAAGTCAATATTAGATTTTTACACGAAAAATCAGCGAATAATTGTATCGGTTATCAATAACTAATATATTCTGATATTGAGACAATTAAAAGTGAAGGCAGATCAGCATGATTGATCAGTTATGATTCCAGTTAATCAAGTTTTATCCCCCCCCCCCCCCCCCCCCCCTCTCTCTTTTCTTTCTCTTCTCTCTCTCTCCCCCACTCTCTCTTTTTCTCTCTTCTCTCTCTCTCTTTCACTCTCCCCTCCCGCTCTCTCTCTCTCTCTTTCTCTTCCTATCTAATTTTCCTACCTGAGATTTGAAGAAAAACAAAAACAAAAACAAAACAGACTCTTACTCTAGATAAAACAAATTAATTATTTCATTTTGAAATTAGTTTACACTATACCGGATGTCATCCAATATTGATAGAAATCTTCATTTTTGTGGACCCCATGCCCCAGCCCCTGCCCGTTCACCTGCCCCCCCACCCATGCCCCCCCCCCCCCCCCCCCCCCCCCCCCCCCCCCCCCCCCCCCCCTCGCCCTACCCCCTCGCTCTCACCTTTGAGCATCAGTGATAACGTCGGTGCCTCGATGACCCAATCTTAAACCAACGTGATATGATAGGGGGTGGAGGGGGATCAATACCAAAGTGTAATATGGAGGCTTGATTTCTATTTGGGCATCCCCCCCTCATTTTCAACACCCCGTGTCACCACTTAGTGGCACCATGCCAAGGAAAATAAACATATATCATCACTCGGAATAACATTCACTTCTCTTTGCTTGCAGCCGAAAAGGAAAGCTTGTACAAAATGTCACAATCGAGAGAGGGCGCTAAAGCAATCCATGGCGCAGTGCCATCCATACACAGAGTTTGGCCAGCCTCCGCTAGTTAGAGGCACACGTAAGTAATTCATCCGCTCGCAGCGCATTCTTGTGAGGCGGAGCGCATTCTTGTGAGGCGGAGCAAATTTAATAGGATGAAATTGATTAAAGAAATTCATATAAAATCCAGTGTCTGTCCTCGGTAAATTTTTATGAAGGCAAATGACGTTTAATAGTCATGTTTTTGATTTTACTCCGCGGCTGAAGTGAGCTTGTCTTTGTGTCCTTTTGAAGGGTTTATATTATCTCAGTGCAGTTCCACTATTTGAGCCTGCGATTCGGCAAGAGTTATGTTTAGCCGCGTTTCAGCCTTAATAACTTTTGTTATAGCCGGGAAATTTAAATTGGCCAAATAGGACACCTAATTCAGGAGATTTTTAAATCAGCATTACAACGAGGTGTTGTGGATCAGTGGATAAGTCCCCGGACTGTGAACCACGAGGTCCGGGGTTCGAATCCCACCACAGCACTAGCGTCCTTTGGCAAGACGTTAATCTACATTTGCCACTCTCCACCCAGGTGTTAAATGGGTACCCGGTAGGATGGCGAAATTTAATGTCCTTTGCTTAGCATGTGTGCGCTTAACAGGCGACTGGCTGGAATGCTCCCAAGGGAGTGGAGAATGTGCATACACTGTGTGCGGGCGTGCCAGAATCCAATGACCGGGGTCATTGGACCGGGGTCATAAATATCTGTAAAGCGCTTAGACACATCACCATTGATGTATTAGGCGCTATATAAATGCGGAGTATTATTATTATTATTAACGAATTGCACCACAACGTTTTCAAAATATGATTTTCTTCTTATTACTGTCGATATAACACGTGAGTGAATGGCGGATCAGAATTACTTATGTGAGCCCAATATGGCACACGTTGCTTTGTTAGGCAAGCATGCAGCAAAGGAATATATGCCATGTTGTGCCCACCTGAAAGTCTGAAACCGAGTTGGCCAAACTCTGTGCATGCGATGCGTGCTTCTAAATTGAGGTGCAATATTGGAGAAAGGATCAAGGTTTTCGTTCACGATTTTAGTAATCGTATAGACCTACTTAAAACATACATGACTATATTAAGGCCTTTCTCGCTTGTCTTGAAACATAATGTCAAAGAGTCAATACGATTAAATCAACATCAAAATTGAATGTTGACCGATATATAAGTTGAGTCATTGATTTACACAGTAACTGTTGATGAAAAATGCCTTTCAGAAGTTTCCTCTGGATCAAGTACGAAGAGGATTTTTCCAAACATTGTAACATTTCCAGTGGAGGCAAGGGAATGGGGAGTAGAGAGTGGGGGGGGGGGGGGGGGGGGTTCTCCAAAGCAAGCCTCACAACCCTCCCCCTCCTATCCCTACCTTTTGTCAGCTCCTGTGCACAATTCTATTGTTCCTCCGTCCTCGGACAGTCGACGGAATAAGGCACAAATTCATTGTTCGACGTTCGAGGACTATTATCCGACTTCCGAGGACCATTGTTCTCATGATTTTCTTTTTGTTCTCTGCCCGAAAATGTCCTCGGACATCCACGGCTAAACACGCCCACACACCACACCTATACACACACGAAAAACAAACCATTTTGTGTAATGTACGATAAAAGAGTAATGTAGATTTTCTAAAATGCCTTGCTCGCCACGATCTCCCTATTTCCAGCCAAGTGTTTAAACCACTCCACTAAGACACCTTTACAAATATTGCCATAAATTACTGAATCAATCCGGATTTCGGGATGCCATGGTTATGGCAAATATCAAAAATTCATTCAGATACGACATGGCCTCTGGGTTTTTTTTAAAGAACAAAATGTTATTATTCGATCATGTTTGAAGATAAGGTAGAGTTCTCGTCATGCAGGTATAGGTGAAAAATATGTTATAAGATTTCTTATTCTTTAGGACGAATATCATGAAAGAAACGTCCCTGGAGGATTGCTCTTCAAATACCCTCATATTCGAAATATGATAGGTGAGAGCTTTCTGCATGTGCATGTGACTTTCAGCAAGCTTGAGTCCGTATCTTATATTTTCATTATTCTAAAGCTTGACACTATGTACGAATTCTTCCTTGACTACATGTAAAAATAACGAAAAGATCACCCCCCCCCCCCTACATGGACACACATACACTTCCAAGGGATACGCAACCAGGCGGCTGTGGGGAAAGTCGGGACTGCGTAAGCCCCATTCACTCGTACACGAAGTTTGTGCGTCGACCGCGTCCGTTTGACTACAGGGATTATATTTCGGACTGCACGAAACCGACCGAATCTCGCACGAGAGCTCGAGCTCAGGCGGAGCGTGCATGTTGCACTGCGACTAGTCTATCCGAAGATTGCAGCCCACGGTGCAAGGGCGGGATCAGGTAACGTCCACAATCTGCGATTGAGTATCCCTTTAAAGGGCCCCTGCAACCCAAATGCTACCCAAATTAAATTTTATTCCTGTTGATGTGCAGGGATGCATACAACTAATATTCCGTTATTCAAACATCTAGCTATGTTTCATAGATTTTTAAATGTTTTTTGAAATATTTTTCCCAACCTCCTAAGCTCCACCCTAAAATATGCTCCAGATCTCATTCCTGCAATGACATCATCTGTCAATCATCAGTCAGCTACACTAACATTCTACGATAGTGGAATGTAACTCCCAGCTCAGCACATGCTTTTGTTTTCAAACATGCAGTACCTCCTCAATACCATTCTTTTCTGGTGATGCTACAGCATGTTTGACGTAGCAAATCATATGTAGGCATGGTATTGTCTATTAGAACAGATGGTCCCGAGATGGTCATCTCCGGCAAAGCTACATACCACTGTCTCTCCTTAGCTCACCATTGATTGACAGATGCTGTCATTGCAGGAATGAGATTTGGGGCATTTTTTCCCTTCTAAATACCCCCCGTATTTAGATGTTTGAATAACAGAATATAAGCTGTATGCATCCCTGTACATCAACAGGAATCAACTTGCATTTGGGTTGCAGGGGACCTTTAATAAACGAACCTCAATAGAGGCGGAGAGCATTATACACGAGCAGTAAGAAGACCAAAAACGTGGACCGAGCATAGCATGAGATGTCATAAGATGGCGCTATATACACACGACAAGACCAACATATCAAGTCGGTCAGCAGGAGATCCTTATTCCTTGGATAACAGTTGTTATTTTTTTTTAAATAGACCTAAGCCCTCCATAGGATATTTCATTAATAAATTTTTTTTTACAACTCAATGAAACGGAAATGGATAATCAACACAAACAGAAGACGATACATTTCTCTCATTTTTCGTTTATAAAAACAAAGTTTGAAGTTACTGCCATGTTGTAAACAAAAAATGTTATACATACGCGATATAGAATTAAAACTTATCTCATCCTCGAAATATTACATATCCTTTTCTTCATAGTATATTATTAGTTACTAAGCTTGTCTACAAACAGTTCTTTGCTTAATCAAAGCTACCATACTATTTCAAGGCATCATTTCTCTTCTCTTCTTAACCCCAAATTCATATTTTCTGAATTGAACTTAAATCTGTATTCAAGGGCCTTTGTATTTTGCTGTTTCGTTTCAAATTGCTTTACTGATTTCACATTCGTAAAAGCAATGTACAATGTCTTCCAACTCTTTATAAAATGAACAGTTCCCCGTTACTGACTATTTTCATCTTATGCAGTTGCTTGTATAAAAACAGAATAGTATTTACTATCTCGTATTGAAAATATCTTAAACCAATATCCAGAGTAGAACGACATAATATATCTGCATTTTCAAATTTTCAGGAGTGCTAAATGTCATTCCCATTTCAAAGAAATTGAGTGTGTACGCTTTGTTTTTCCCATAAGAATTGTGTATATGATATATTACATCATTGTAGGTCATGTAAAAGTATTATGATGAGTGAAGGCATTAAAGGATTATTCTCTTTCACATTTTCATTACACATGCAATACCCACACTTTATTGCTTGACTTATAGAATTTATGAGACAAATAATTCCATTTCAAGCAGAATTTTGGTTCAAATTCTTCACGAGTCAACAAATTTCCCTTATCAATCGATTCATGCATCCACATGCCTGGACTGTTTCCGTATCGCGCGCTCCCATATGTTGAGCCAATATACACCCTCAACGCTAAAACAATGACAGTCCTTAACAAGAAATATTTTGGAGATCGTGCGATTAGTCGTGGAAAGTCGCGCCCAGTGAGGGATTTATATAGAGAAAGAGCAGCGCGGGGGAATAAACCAAATATACAAAACGGTTAGAATCTAGACTATGATACATCTTATGCCTTTTTCCATACCAAGATCTAAAAAAAGGATTTTTGACCAATATGGATACAGCTATTTCTCCACAACGGATAACCACTCATTTCCGTCTGCCTGACTCAACAAAGACAAAGAGTGAAATAGATCTTTTATATATTTTTCTTCTTCTTTTAATTTTTTCTTTACATAGTGTAATTCTATACCTACACGAGCAGTAAGAAGGAAAAAAAAAAGTTTTACCGATCACGGCAGGAGATGTCATAAGATAGCACTAGGCTTATACGGGCTGTGATCGGGGGGGGGGGGGGGGGGGGGGAGGAGGAGTGGGGTGGATGGAGGATGTGTCCCCTGGAAATTCTGAAGATTGCACATGAACTAATTGTAAAGGTTCGTCGCGTTCCCCCGTTATGCTTGTCTGGAAGATATCCCGAGTTCGAGTCTCGTCATGGTAAGAAGTTAGGGTTTAGGGACAGTATTTCTCCGTGCTGTTTGATTTTAGGACGGTTCTTGGGCGAAACAGCGTCCGGTCTAAATAGTAAGGCGGCATAGCTTAAAATTGTGCACTTTTGTCTAAAAGCACCAAATTTGGCGCATGTTTTAAGAATTCCATTCTGAACAATATTTGATATAGAAGCACTTTCAGAAACGCAATTTTGAGGGGATTTTGGGCTTAATTTTTATGGAATTACTGTACCGTTCAACAAACAATAAATCGCTTGTAAAAAGAAATCGGACCCTACCAGATGGGATTCTGTACCACGGCCCCGATCAATTCAGTGAGAAATTCGGTACTTCCAGTTACGGCCGTGAGGTTTAGGAAAAATCCTAAACGGACGAGAAGTTTTAGAGATATATAGACGAAATGTGCTTATTGACTTGCTGCGCTGCAACAGGCCTACGTTATTGACAATCATTCCTAAAAGTGTGATCCTAATAACCTAAAATGCAGTTATCCCAAGAACCTGAATCAGCACATACATACATCAGAAGAAGGGGTACACTTCACATTTGATTCTGTAAAAGTAATCTCTATGGACTTTGGGCGATGTATTGTCCTTTTTGAGAAAATTGAAAAGGTCAGCATTAATGGAGTATAATTTTGTAATGAAATAAATTACCTGTATATTTACGACCTTAATGATTTTCACTTTTTTCTATTCTAATATAGGCTTACTCATGTTTTCTTTTCTTTTCTTTTCTTTTCTTTTAGCAGACTTATGAATTTTCACTTCTTCATTCCTGCTACTACATGTAGATACAAATCCTAGTGGTGAGTGGAGAAGACATATGCTATTTCATGATAGCGTCAGCTTCAGATGCTGGTCGTGGAATTAACAATAGTCAACCGGTAAGCCTTTCCCATTTTAACGAGTGTTTTCTTTTTAAATAATTTCTTGGTACTACAAAATTTCAATACGGCACGAAAAAGAGACATGATAACGAAGCTTTTCGACCTGCACTCATCAGGTTATCACGCAGGTATATAACAAATTACTTGAAATCAACTATAGTATACTCGATGAACCCGGACGCAACCCAGACGCCGTAATTTCAGAACAATCGCAAAGCTTCGACGAACTCCTTTTGTCTGCACAGAAGGGGTTCGTGCGATTGAATGTAGGCGGCTTCCAGAAAGCGTAAATGCGCTGAGCTTCTGGCCCGGGACATAATTGAGAATTGGTCGTCGGCATAGCTTTGTGCGCAAGCTGGATTGTTCAGCAAGTGGAGACCAATCGCTGAATCGCATTTGGCTATCTTTGGTTTGTTAGCGTGCATTTCAGATTTGCAGGCACGGACGGGCTGCGTGCAGACAAAAGGAGTTCGTCCAAGCTTTGCGATTGTTCTGAATTACGGCGTCTGGGTTGCGTCCGGGTTCATCGAGTATACTATAGTTGATTTCAAGTAATTTGTTATATACCTGCGTGATAACCTGATGAGTGCAGGTCGAAAAGCTTCGTTATCATGTCTCGTTTTCTTTTTACTTTTACCAACGCCTTTTAAATGAATAGATTTACCAATATTCAAATACCATTGATTATGCAAATGAATGTTCTATTTTTGTTAAAATTAGACCAATGGTAGGATACCGTTCATCTATCATTAGAATACGATTAGTTATGAAATTGGGTGTTCTAAAAATTGTCCTTAGGTTGAAAGGTTAGCAAGTGGTAATTACATGGAAGTGGCCAAAATAAATTCGACAAGTCTGTTTTTGCATAGTTTTTTATGTAATTGATTGTGAAAAAATGACTGTTTTGAGTTTGTTATGTTCTTGTTCATGCTAATTTTGCTATTTACCTCAATTGGCCGCTGGATGACCATTCGCTCAGCATTGGACAATACTGTGTTTTATTTGTTACTTTAATAATTGTAAAGGTAAGAAAGGGTGGAGTAAGGCATTCGGTAAATGATATGATTAATACATTATCTTTAAAAAACACAATTACAAACACAATTATACATAGACGCCTAAACACGAGCTCGCGTACCTACGCAAGCCACACAGACATGCATTTTTAGAATAGTAAAACAGAAAATATTTAAATCAACATTAATACTAAAAATAAAATTAATGGTTATTTCATCAATGGACTTATAAGTATAATTAATACTTAATCCACGTGAACACGGATGAAAAGTGTACCTTTTCAGCAATAGGCGCATAACCCACAGCATAACCCGGGTTACGCGTTTAGGGTATCGAAAAAAGCAAAAATCAAGAAAAAGGGTATCAAATTCAGAGACTGATATTGAAGAAGATCCGCGGAAGGAGGGTGGGGGGGGGGGAGGGGATATTTCGGTAATGTGTTCCAAATTAGGTTAAATTTCTTTACAGTTCATTTTTGGCTATAAAGAAGTCTATGGTGATGATGTAGGTCTACAAATAGGATGTAAAATACCAAGCAAGATATAAAAGCGCCGCTAATGGTATAAAATAGGGGATAGACGGGTTTCCCTGTTATGGGTATCAAAATCTGCCCCTAAGTTCAATCTGCTTTTTAATTCAGCAATTGATTTACGTGGATAAAGTACAGGTCTCAATGATACAACCCTGGGGGGGGGGGGGGGGGGGGGATGTGGTGGCTTTGGTCTCGATCGATTTGGATCTATTCAGGTGCTCGTAAACGTTTCTACCTCTTATTTGTGAAATTCGGCTCCAGCATGTCTTGGGAGTCCGATTTATGTAAGCATGCCATTACTTTCTAAAATTTGTTTGTTTGTTTGTTTGTTGTTGCTGTTGTTGTTGGGTTTGTTTTTGTTTTTGTTTGTTTGTTTTCTTTTTTTTTTTGGGGGGGGGGGCTGTTTCCTAGTTGAACTTAATTCTTTTTGTGCTACAATTTCTTTTATGTTGGAATGGATGTTCGATGAGACAGGGTGAAGGGGAGGAACATGTAACTGTTAAATGTAAAAAAAAAAAAAAAAAAAAAAGGAAGGGATTTCTGCCACTTCATATTTTAGGACTCTTTATTTCAATTTAATTTATTTCTACTTTTCACTTATATCATGGAAGCATATACTAGGGTAAACTTCCTTTTGCGACAGCCTCCCGAAATTAAAACAATATATATAGGGTTAGGGTTAGGGTTTAGAGTTTAGGGTATACGTAACCGCATATACTTGGGTCGCTGTCGCATAAGTCATTACTATTATCAATAACTAAATTGACATGAATCGGGAAAATGGCCTTCATACTGTTGAAAACATGTATATCGTCTCAAATATAATTATTATTCATTCCCTTATGACAGACTAAACCGATTGGTAGACATCATTCGGGGGAGGGGAGCTGTAGGAGATCACGTCACTTAGGAATATCGGTTGCCACGGTGTAAAGAAGGAGCCCCTCCCCCATAACCAAACCAACCAAAATTTCCTACGAAAATATTTCTACTATGATATGGATACGTATAGGATATTATTCCCGTCTCCCCTCGCGCTGGGGTGGCGGGAGGGTAGTATAGGAAAAAGTCAATCCGTCGGTCCTCCCAAGACCCACATAGGGTGGGCCATAATCCCCTTGAAAAGGAAATGACAATATATTCTTCCCCCTCATTTTTGTATCCTTTACAAGGGACGTATCGCTACTTTATGCACGTTACGTTTTCATGGCCTTAATTTCTCTGAGTATTTAACCACAGAAACATGGCAAGATCAAATCGCTCCCTCTAGGTCTATGCATGCATATTCTACTCGAACATGACATGTATTTTCTTCAGAACTCATGCAAGCTTTGGATATATATTACTCACATGTTGTAAATACTTCTTGGTAAAAATATCTTTACCCGACTTTTTTTTTATTCACTTGATTATTGTGATAAATATACGGTACGGTGATTAATCGTAAACACAGCTAGCGCCCGTGGATGTCGGCGGGCTGCTTCTGCTAGTATATTTAGAATGCTTGATTTATGCTCAAAATTCTGATATATATTGACCACCATAAACATTTCCTGTGGTCGAGCATTTGGTGAATGAAAATGATGTCACATATATGTGACATCGGCACTGAAAGAGTTAATTTGAATTATTTAGGATGCCAGCAAAATTGCATGATGGTTTATAATGGCAAATCCGTCATCATGACATCAGTAGTGTATTCAGTATCTGTAAGTGGTTGTTCACAGTGAAATGTAACACTAAAATGAATACCAGAAAAGCAACACTTAATGATTACAAGATATACAGTTGTTTAATCCATTTAGGTAGTAGGTTATCCAGATTCTGAACATAATATATGAGGTGTACGCGCCTGTTTGTTGAAATTAATATATTAAACTCCAGGAAAATTGAAAAGTTCGCCAATCATCAGAGGAATGAAATGGCCAGAAATTTCATGGAAGAGATTTGCGGGAGAAATGAAGAGGTATATTTCGAAAGAGATAACGATCACAAATACATATTATGCAGATTTCCTAAAGTGTTGTAGATTTTCCCAAGAAAATGACTTTATCTAACATTATATAAATTATGATTTATGTCATAAATACCATCACCACAAAGGCAAAATAAATCGTCTTGTTTCAGTAATTCAAAAAAAATAAATTCCAAACTTGCCTCCCTTCCCCATAAAAAATAAAATAATGTATCATGTGACTGTTTGCACGTTGCATTTTCCTCACACATTTGTCGGGGACATATACTAGTATTTGGACAAGAAAACACCCAATGGTTTTCTTTTAGGTAGATATGTGTGAGGAACAATATCCTTAAAACACTGAACCCATCTGACAAAAAAGAAGAGGAAAAGAATGCAAGAAAGGTATAAATAGGGAAATAGAAGGAAAAAAACGAGAAAATTTTTTAAATGGACACTAAGGAGAAAGAGAAAAAAAGAGAGAAAAAGAACGAATGGCAGAAAATAAAGAAAAATGTGGAAAACTAAGTTTGACTACAGCCATGTGGGATTCCTAAATCATTTGTTCAAACCATTTAAGTAAAAGGCATCGATCAGTGGCTGTTAATAGTTTGGGAACTAAAGCCCATGCTTTATGGAACTTGGCCTAGCAGAGTATACAATCTATACATTGTTCCCTTTCCACCAAGCCTATTCTACCAAAGAGCTCAGCAGTCAATTCTCTAGTTGGCAACTTCCCTTGTTTGATACTAATTGACCAGATTCTTTATAAGGTTTCATGAATATTAATGTAGTTGGCAACTTAGTAGTTGCAAAAAAATTTTTTCGCCAAACCTTCAAAAATCGCTTAGTAAGGGGTTATGGGGTCCAGTTTCCCTCCATAATTCCCTGACAAGCAAAAAAAAAAAAAAAAAAAAAGGTCTTCACTTTAAAAGGGGGGGGGGGGGGGGGGCACAATCGAGAAAATGGCGGATCGTCTATGGTAAAAATTTATACTTCTCTTCCAAAAGGGGGGGGGGGCACGGGCCGGCTGTGCCCCCCCCCCCCCTGGATCCGCCAATGATGTAAAGTATCCTTACAAAAGGCAATTCTTTGTTTGTATTTATTTCCGTATTAGAAAACCACATACATTTCATAAAATACAACGTATACATGAGCTTAAAAAACGGAGGATGACCCAAATTCAGCAGTATTTACAAAATGCCGCTGTTCTTCCTTGGGGTCCCACATAGCATTATATATTAAAAATTATATCATAACACAATTGTATAATAACACAATTATATAATAAAAAATAACAACAAAAAAGAGAAACAAAATAAAAAAAACACAAATCAATCAAATTTGCAAACTACAGTCAAACCAAGTTACAAATTAATAAAATGAAAATGACTATACCCAAACCCAGACACCCACCACCCCCCCCCCAAGCTCCCCCCCCCCCCCACTTATATGCTCATTTATAATATTGATTCAATAGCAGTTTAAAGGATCTAATAGATGTTGCACTTCGAATTTCATTGGGTAGTTGGTTATAAATGGAAATTCCCCTGTAGAAGAAAGTTCTTTTACAATGATTAGACTTTGGCTTTGTGAGATATAAATTCTGATTAGAGCGGAGTGTGTAATTGGAAGTTCTTGTTGTGATATTGTCAGACATATAATTTGGGGTGAAATCCTATAAATCATTGTACACATGTGTTTGTTATAGCGGCAATCAAAAAGGTCCCAACCCAATTTGTCGTGAATATGTTGGTTTGATATATGAGAAAAAGGATTGATTTTCATAATGATGCGACCCGCTCTGTTTTGGATTTTTTGCAAAGGTGAAAGAAAACTTTTAGGAGCAGATTGCCACACAACATCTCCATAATCGAAATGTGGTATGACCGATTTATAGATTAAATTTAAACTTGATTCATTTACAACATGTCTTAATCGACCAAGGAAACCGACAAGCTTGCTAATTTTTTGACACATGTTATTTATATGAATATCCCATTTCAATTCCTTATCAATATGAAGTCCAAGGTATTTAGTAGTTTCAACCTTTTGTAAATATTATTTAGTTTCACATTACTCTAATCATAAATTTCACCCACGCTGACTCAACTAGAAGGCAAGCAATGGCTAGTTACCAACTAGCTGAGCTACATAGTTGGCAACTAGGGGTTTTTAGTTGCCTACTATAGGTTTTAGTTGCCAACTAGGGCCTAGTTGGCAACTAGCTTAGTAGGGTTCTTATGAATATGGGCCCAGGAAAATGGAAAAGTTCGTTTCTGTCGTAACTAACGAGGGCAGATGATGGGGGGGGGGGGGTGACCTACGTTAATAATCAACTACCAATGACCATGTTTATGTCTCATTTGGATCCATTGTCAAAGATCACAGTAATTATGGTAATTGGACCGGTGAATATGTAGGATCTATTTTAGTAGAAATTATGTTTATTTTGTGTTATATTATTCTTTTGTTTTTCAATTTTATTTACTCATTTGTTGTTGTTTCATGGATACAGCTCTACTTTGTTACGTTCATGTTGATCTAAATCGTATTGTACATGTACCCCATGGGAATTTATATCACAATGAAGCCTAAAGGCAGAGGGGGATATTGCATAAATATAGCCTATAGCCTGTTATATATAACCTGTGAACACTTGAAACCAAATGCCTATATCTGGGTTATCTAAATCTCCTTCCTTGTTTCATGACTTCTGTGGAGGTGGGTTTATGTGTGCGTGAGTGTGCGTGATGGGGGAGTGGGCGTGTCTGTGTGTATGTGTGTGTGTTAAATAGAACAAGAGGGAGAGAGAGAGAGAGTAAGAGAGAGGGGATGAGGGGAAAGAGGGAGAGGGAAGACTGTATACAGCAAAAATGGGACAATGGCAAAAAAGTAGAAGAATTAGACATTGGTTTGATTATAATGTTAACAAAACGTATTTAAGCAAAAACTAGAAAAAAGCTAGTAAATTAATTATAATGTCAACAGTTGAGCTGCGTCAAAATCTCCATCTCCCCGAGGAATCGCTGTAATCTCCTTCCATACACAAAAGGTATATGTCTGTATTTTCGGTCAATATCAAACGCTTAATGATATGCTAAAGGAATAAACAAAAAACGTGAGAGTTTCTGTGATGTATGTTGCCAGCAAAATTACATGATCACTGATGATCGTCATGAGAGCAAATTACGTCATTATCACCCCGGTGGTATATACACTATCTGTAAGTGCTTTGCGCGTAGCCAGGAGGGAGCGGTTGGGGGCGGTCCCCAAAACGCCAGCTGAAAAAAGCGAAAGCGAAAAAGCGAGTGGGGGGGGGGGAGGGGGAAGAATAAAGTCTAAAAAGGTGCTACGAGTAGGTATAGCACACCAAAATTTCATATATCTATGAGGTGTTCAAAGTTAGTCTCATTGAAAGGATTCTTAAAAATGATGACATTTAAAAAAAAAAGTTCTCGAGATATCGATATTTGATTATCCCCGAAAAAGGGTCGAAAACCTGCAAAAAATTGTAATTTTGGGCCAAAATTCACGTTTTACCAAGTTTGAACACCCCTAAAATGAAAATTACTTACAATAAATCACTGCAAATGGTGAAAATAAGACAACTTTTACAGTTAAATCAAATGCTTTAAAAATCAAACCTCCTTTTTACTTCATTTTTGAACAGTAGGATTCAGAAAATGCCATCCTGTGCAAAAGTATGATCTGCAAACTCAGGAATTCCGTTAAAAAGACTAAGTACGGCTAATTAATATGCGAAAATGGATTTTCTCAAGTTGTATAAGTAGTAGAACAATGAAATCTGGTATGCTGGTTAAGTGTGCTATAGTGTATCTGAAAATGTAAGTGTTGATTCGATATCTAATTGAATATGCAAATTAGCTAATTATATATTCACATATTAAATACGCAAGTTAGTTATCATAATATGCAAATAAGGTACGACGTGCCAAGTTTCTTTCAACATGGCTGGCATTCTCATACATATGTACAATGTTTTAAAACTTTGTTTGAACGAAAACCGTTGATTGGTTCTATAATACAGGGACAGCTGTGTTTCTGGAGTGTTCCACTCGATATTTAGTGAAATGGAGCATACCACAGGAATCTATGATGTTTTTACTCCAAGAATATATCTTCATGAACTCAAAATGAGCTATAATGCCGAAATAATGAACGTATCGAGAAATTTCATCTGATCCACTATAACTTCAGAAATATGTATGGTAGCAGATACATGAACCCATTGCTGTGTAGAGGAGATCATAGACTTCCATATATGGTAAAAGCATGCCCATACACGGTGTGTAACACCCCAGAAAAGTTCATTTTGTGAGAGAGGAGGTCTCCAATCTCTCGATGCCCCTCTGTGTTGGCCAGAGCGGGCGATTGATTTCTGCCGTGCGTGAAAATGTGGCATTTTCATTTATTTTGCAAGTTAGGTATAAATATGATTTTGTCAGGCAATATGAATGTGATGTTACTCTAAAGAATAGTGAAAAGGGTATGTTTATAGCTCGATCATGTCGCTTTCCTTCTATTTCTTTCAATTATTGAGTACAAATCATTTGCTCTGCTCTTCAGCACAGGTGGCAGGTTTCGCACACTGCTCGTGTCGAAATTAGTGTTGCATGCCTTCACCATTTAAAGCGGTAATTCATGTTATCTGTTTTCTCTTGGTCTCCTTTTATACCCGAATTTCTAACATTACAACTTTTTCCGATTTTATCACTGGCTTTTTTTGCTTTAAATGTGAACAAAATGTTACAGGCTATAGTATGGGCGTCGCCCGGCTTTTTTTGCACGGGACATGCACTTATTATCCAGTGTTTAGTACTTTGATGCATGTATTGGGAAGTGTTGATACTTGATGCGTTCTTTTCCTTTACACTTTCAACATCTAAATCACTTAGAACATTACTATCCTGTTTAGTCGTCTTAATATTTCATGACATAATGACAACAATGGCATATTTATTCGAATTGGTTTGCCTGCATGGTTTCCCCTTTTTCATACTTGAATTTTACAATAACGTCTTAGCATGCATCAGAGTGTCCATTATTTGAATGTGAATACATGTTGCTGGTTATTTTGGGCGTCACTCGACTTTATCGGGCGATGCCATTCTATATCCAATTAACGTTTGGAGACTTGTTGCATGATTTGAAAAAATGTTATACCTGTCATGCATGCTTTTAATCTCTAAGAACTACATCTGTACTACGCGACATGTTTGTATTGCTTGCATGCCTTTATCTTTTAACTAGCTTAATAACATTCATGAATTTTTATTGTTTGCCTCTCCTTCTCATCATTACGGGCATTCATTGTCTGGTTAATTTGGGTGAATACAGTCCAATAGGGGTGTCGCTTGACTTGCTTGGGCAACCTCCTTTTATTTCTATTATTGATGCATTATCTGATTGAAGTGTTTCTCCTTGTTCGTAATCGTCTCGTATACTTTCAACATTGATAAACTATTGTTGAATTGTATGAATGACCTCGCTTTATCAGGTAACACACAGTGGCGCTGGAGCGTTCTCGCCGGACAGATAATTTGGGTGTGCGAGCTATCTGTGCATTAAGAACGGTTCGACCCCTAAACCTTTGTCTGCCCAGGGCGTTCCGGCGCCGCTGCTATTCGTCTTATTATCTGTCTCATGTGAACCCCGTCATATACTCAGGATGAAAACTTTAAAATGCTCTTGGTAAAAATATTGAATGCTTCCAAATATCCCACTTTTCATACTCATTTTTACCTACGTGTCCTCCATACTTCTATTTTTTAAATAATATAAATTTTTGGTTTTTTCCAAATTCTTACAAAAGCTCACTGAATTGCCAGGGTTGTTAACACTAAACATGCATTGGGGTAACATGCATGGGTTAAATGTAAAAAATAAAGGGGGACCTGACGTATCCGACTTCGCTTGTCTTTGGTTAGGCCCTAATTATCTTTCCTTGGTTAATCATTGGTGCGTGCGTGCATGTTTCTGAGAAAACTTCCACTTCTTACGTAATTACTGTTTTGCTTGTTTCTTTATTTGAATTTTCATAATGTCTACAATCCCATGACATGCATTGGGGCAATTTTTCTATTATGAACATTTTGGGACGGCTGTTATTGTCATCGCCTTGCCTTCGACGGGCGTGGTCAATAACTTCTCATTTTGTCTTCCTGCATGTTTTTGAGTAATTGCGCCTGAATACGCCTGACAAATACTGGCTAATATGGGCATCGCTCGATTTTGACTCCAGTTTCCAGTGTTTGTTGCGATATGATGCATTTTATGAAGTGCCCCATTATATTTTTTCAAATTTTTCCGCCTGTTCTCTAAACACAAAATTTTTGGTCGAAATTGGTGTTCCATGCCTTCACCATTTAAAGCGGTAATTCATGTTATCTGTTTTCTTTGGTCTCCTTTTATACCCGAATTTCCAACATTACAACTTTTACCGATTTTATCACTGGCTTTTTTGCTTTAAATGTGAACAAAATGTTACTGGCTATAGTATGGGCGTCGCCCGGCTTTTTTGCACGGGACATGCTCTTATTATCCAGTGTTTAGTACTTTGATGCATGTATTGGGAGGTGTTGATACTTGATGCGTTCTTTTCCTTTACACTCTCAACATCTAAATCACTTAGAACATTATTATCCTGTTTAGGCGTCTTAATTTTTTATGACATAATGTCAACAATGGCATATTTATTCGAATTGGTCTGCCTGCATGGTTTCCCCTTTTTCATACTTGAATTTTACAATAACGTCTTAGCATGCATCAGAGTGTCCATTATTTGAATGTGAATACATGTTGCTGGTTATTTTGGGCGTCACTCGATTTTATCGGGCGATGCCATTCTATGCCATTCTATATCCAATTAACGTTTGGAGACTTGTTGCATGATTTGAAAAATGTTATACCTGTCATGCATGCTTTTAATCTCTAAGAACTACATCTGTACTACGCGACATGTTTGTATTGCTTGCATGCCTTTATCTTTTAACTAGCTTAATAACATTCATGAATTTTTATTGTTTGCCTCTCCTTCTCATCATTACGGGCATTCATTGTCTGGTTTATTTGGGTGAATACAGTCCAATAGGGGTGTCGCTTGACTTGCTTGGGCAACCTCCTTTTATTTCTATTATTGATGCATTATCTGATTGAAGTGTTTCTCCTTGTTCGTAATCGTCTCGTATACTTTCAACATTGATAAACTATTGTTGAATTGTATGAATGACCTCGCTTTATCAGGTAACACACAGTGGCGCTGGAGCGTTCTCGCCGGACAGTTTTTTTGGGTGTGCGAGCTATCTGTGCATTAAGAATGGTTCGACCCCTAAACCTTTGTCTGCACAGGGCGTTCCGGCGCCGCTGCTATTCGTCTTATTATCTGTCTCATGTGAACCCCGTCATATACTCAGGATGAAAACTTTAAAATGCTCTTGGTAAAAATATTGAATGCTTCCAAATATCCCACTTTTCATACTCATTTTTACCTACGTGTCCTCCATACTTCTATTTTTTAAATAATATAAATTTTTGGTTTTTTCCAAATTGTTACAAAAGCTCACTGAATTGCCAGGGTTCTTAACACTAAACATGCATTGGGGTAATATGCATGGGTTAAATGTAAAAAATAAAGGGGGGACCTGACGTATCCGACTTCGCTTGTCTTTGGTTAGGCCCTAATTATCTTTCCTTGGTTAATCATTGGTGCGTGCGTGCATGTTTCTGAGAAAACTTCCACTTCTTACGTAATTACTGTTTTGCTTGTTTCTTTATTTGAATTTTCATAATGTCTACAATCCCATGACATGCATTGGGGCAATTTTCCTATTATGAACATTTTGGGACGGCTGTTATTGTCATCGCCTTGCCTTCGACGGGCGTGGTCAATAACTTCTCATTTTGTCTTCCTGCATGTTTTTGAGTAATTGCGCCTGAATACGCCTGACAAATACTGGCTAATATGGGCATCGCTCGACTTTGACTCCGGTTTCCAGTGTTTGTTGCGATATGATGCATTTTATGAAGTGCCCCATTATATTTTTTCAAATTTTTCCGCCTGTTCTCTAAACACAAAATTTTTGGTCGAAATTGGTGTTCCATGCCTTCACCATTTAAAGCGGTAATTCATGTTATCTGTTTTCTTTGGTCTCCTTTTATACCCGAATTTCCAACATTACAACTTTTACCGATTTTATCACTGGCTTTTTTGCTTTATATGTGAACAAAATGTTACAGGCTATAGTATGGGCGTCGCCCGGCTTTTTTGCACGGGACATGCTCTTATTATCCAGTGTTTAGTACTTTGATGCATGTATTGGGAAGTGTTGATACTTGATGCGTTCTTTTCCTTTACACTTTCAACATCTAAATCACTTAGAACATTATTATCCTGTTTAGTTGTCTAAATTTTTTATGACATAATGACAACAATGGCATATTTATTCGAATTGGTCAGCCTGCATGGTTTCCCCTTTTTCATACTTGAATTTTACAATAACGTCTTAGCATGCGTCAGAGTGTCCATTATTTGAATGTGAATACATGTTGCTGGTTATTTTGGGCGTCACTCGAGTGTATCGGGCGATGCCCTTCTATATACAATTAACGTTTGGAGACTTGTTGCATGATTTGAAAAATGTCATACCTGTCATGCATTGTTTCCCTTTTTTCGTACTTGTATTTTACAATAACTTCCTAGCATGTATCAGAGTGTCCATTATTTAAATGTGAATACATGTTGCTGGTTAATTTGGGCGTCACTGGACTTTATCGGGCGATGCCCTTCTATGCCCTTCTATATCCAATTAACGTTTGGAGACTTGTTGCATGATTTGTAAAAAATGTTATACCTGTCATGCATGCTTTTAATCTCTAAGAACTACATCTGTACTACGCGACATGTTTGTATTGCTTGCATGCCTTTATCTTTTAACTAGCTTAATAACATTCATGAATTTTTATTGTTTGCCTCTCTTTTTCATAATTACGGGCATTCATTGTCTGGTTAATTTGGGTGAATACAGTCCAATAGGGGTGTCGCTTGACTTGCTTGGGCAACCTCCTTTTATTTCTACTATTGATGCATTATCTGATTGAAGTGTTTCTCCTTGTTCGTAATCGTCTCGTATACTTTCAACATTGATAAACTATTGTTGAATTGTATGAATGACCTCGCTTTATCAGGTAACACACAGTGGCGCTGGAGCGTTCTCGCCGGACAGAACTTTGGGTGTGCGAGCTATCTGTGCATTAAGAATGGTTCGATCCCCAGGCCTTTGTCTGCGCGGGGCGTTCCGGCGCCGCTGGTAACATAATTATATAACTCTCACTAACGATGCAACGCTCATTTGTATTCCACACATTTTCTCTCCTTTGACCCCAAAATGCCTCAAAATTTTTTTAACATGGTCTTTAATAGGAACCGGCTGGTATGGACATTGCTCGACTTTGGTCGAACATACCCCATTTACGTAACATGGCTCGCATACATTTACTCTATTGTTTGACTTGAATGTATGCAAATTTTTTTTTTTTTCTTTTTTTTTTTCTTTTACTAAAAAAGCTACCTCATTGATATATTGCATATGTGAAGATTTTTTTTTTTTTTTTTTTTTTCTTCTTTTCGGTGCTTTTACTTGCATGGTTTCTCCTTTCACACTTGAACATAACGCTTTCTTTACTACATGCATTGACTGATTTGATTGAGGTTATGCTTTTACAGCGAACGCTTGATGCCGACTTGTAGGGGTGTTCGATTTTGTTTAGACCATTGTCAGCTTGACCCAGTTAAGCCGTTTTTCTTTTTTGTTAAGATATTTACATATGTATGTTTTGTTTGCATGCCTCGTACATGTACTTTGATTCCATGCTTCCAACTATTTGATGTTTATATGTACAGCATTAATGTAACATGTATTCAAATCATTGTTGTATTGATTGCATAGGTCGTATTATTTATCCTTTCTCTTTATCCTTTTCTCTTCTTCCTTTTTCCCTCTTCACAATCAAAGTTCACAATGACGACCCAACCACCTTTGAAAATATATTGCTTATTTCCACCCTCTTCTTATTCAATACCTGTTCGTGTAAATTATTCTGCTAATTGCACAACTGATTCATATTTCTAAATAACTGTTAACACTCGGTGGGTTTTTGTGAATTTTGTACTGATTGCATGCTTTATGATGCTTCAATGCCTTATTTCTATTTGTAAAATAATTGTGAATCTTGTACTGATTGCATGCTTTATGATGCTTCAATGCCTTATTTCTATTTGTAAAATAATTTAAACAGAAAGGAAGAGACTCCTGATGATCGATACGTTCCAACTTTAATTTGGCCATTTAATTTCGTTATACACTTGTTTTGATGTGACTATTTTGTATTTTCCTTTTGGCTTTGGATTGGTGATGCGCCTCCGTGGCCTTGGTGCTGTTGCTTTCACATAATAATAGAGGCCGCCATAGCATTGGGATCGTCGGGTGTTTTGTTGGTTTTGGGGTTGGAGGGCGAGGGCGAGTACAGGATGGTCACATTTAACAATGATCTTGTTTATTTACAAGTTTAATTTGTCTTGGATACAAAATTATTGGCATACTTTGATATTTGTTTAAAAGAGTATAATTATTCTCAAATTTCAGTCATTATTGCAAATTGTTTATATTATGGAGTATCTTTTTTATATAATGTGCATTTCTCATGATACTAATAGTATTTTCTGACGGGCATCTCACCGTGGGAGTACCGATTACCAATGTTTTATTGTTTTCGCTGTTTGATGCGTTCTTTCGCTCTGCCTACGAAGATTGCCTTTAAATCCTTCCTCCTTTTGTTTTTATACTTTATTTCCTTGTTAATGTTTTATGTGTTCTTATTTCCATGTATCACCCTTGGTTATGTGATTCCACGCAGGATTGTTTTTGTTAACTACCCGCCTTTTTCTATATTCTCTAAGCCGAAAACTCGAGTTAATTTTGAGAAACCTAAAGTATATCTATGGCCTCCTTAACTGATATGCCTTTTTATTCTTTAAGTAATGATGACCTCTCCATTAACTTTCACACACACAATGATTTGGATGACAACCCTCTAGTTGATCTGCCGTACAACCAGTTCGTAGCTAATAATATTAATGCGTCCCCGGATTTACTTGATCTTCATCCTGATCATGATTTAATTCACAACCCTTCATCAGAATATATTACTGAACTTCAATTTAAAAGCCTTATCAAACAGTTTTCTAAAGACGATTTTTCTCTGCTGCATTTTAATATAAGAAGTATAAGTAAACATTTTGAAGAGTTTCAACTATTATTAGATAATTCTTCCAATCACTCGTTTTCTATTATCGGACTTACGGAAACTTGGTTATCAAATGAATCTAAAATCCCATTTGCTTTAGATCAGTATGATCTTGTTGTCAATAATAGAAAAGATAGACATGGTGGAGGTGTTGCGTTATATATTTCACACAATTACGAATATAAACTTCATGATGAAATCAATAACATGAATGAATCTGTAGAATCACTTTTTGTTGAAATCAATGTCACAAATTCCAAAAATATAATTGTAGGCGTTATATACAGGCCACCGAATTCCAATCAAAATGATTTCTTATCATCCATTTCTGACTTACTCAGAAACCCAGCATTTGTGAACAAACATATTTTTATAATGGGAGACTTTAATATTGATATATCAAAGCACGATAGCAACAATACTGCTCATGAATTTCTCGAAACATTTTTGACTTCCTCATTCTTGCCATTGATTTCAAAACCCACTCGCACATCAAATCATTCTGCCACTCTCATAGACAACATATTTTGTAATGTTATACCGACTCCTGATTCTAAAATAATTTTATCTGATTTAACAGATCATTTTCCAATTATGTCATATTTTACTCTTAAGCACACTTTCACCAACCCTCATAAACCGTGTAGACGAAGACCCACTCATGAGAATCTTGCAAGTCTTGGTGTTTCTTTAGAGTCTGCGGACTGGTCGCCCGTCTACAACAACAATGATGTAAATGAATGTTTCAATAGCTTTTTGCAAATATTCCATAGTGAACTAGATAATCACATCCCTAAAGTAAAAGACAAGCAAACCAGCTATAAAAAAATCACCGAGACTTCCTTGGATCTCGAAAGCAATTTTGCGTTCTATTAACAGAAAAAATAACTTGTATTATAACTCAAAAATTAAAGGTACTCTAAAAGCTAAGACTAAATACACCAAATATAAAAATATTTTAACTAAAACAATACGATTGGCAAAGAAAATATACTTTAGTAATCAATTAAGTCTGTATAAACATGATATTCAAAATACCTGGAAAGTTCTTAAGCAAGCAATGAACTTATCCAATAATAAGTCTGATATTACTAAAATCAGGTCTGGCGGTAATGTTATTGAAGACCCCGTAAATATAGCCAATATCTTCAACAATTATTTTTCATCTATAGGAGTTAACCTAGCAAAAGATATTCCTCCGTCAGCTAAGCATTTTTCTGAATATCTTGGTAACCCAAATCCAAATACAGTATTTTTCACTCCAGTAGTGAAAGAGGATATCATTGATATAGTATCTAATTTGAACAATAGAAAATGTCCTGGTTATGATGATGTTAATAACTTTATCTTAAAAGGTGTAATATCTTCAATTGTCGATCCCTTGACACATATTTTTAACTTGTCGTTAAGTTGTGGTCAAGTTCCAGATAACATGAAAATTGCAAAGGTGGTTCCATTGTATAAAAAAGGTGACAAGTTAAATGTAAGCAATTACCGTCCAATTTCTTTATTATCTTCTTTATCAAAAATTTTAGAAAAAGTTGTTTACCGCAGAACAATTGATTTTTTAAAATCACACCAAATTTTTTCCAACTCTCAGTTTGCATTTAGAGAAAAACATAATACTGAACATGCATTACTGAATTTTGTTGATAAAGTGGCGCATGCTTTAGACCATTCTTCCCATCTAGTTGGCATCTTTCTGGACTTCTCCAAGGCCTTCGACACCATTAACCACGATATCTTATTACATAAACTTAAACATTATGGGGTGCGCGGGAAGGCCTTGGAGTGGTTCAGAAGCTACTTGTCTAATAGACAACAATATGTATTTTTAAATGACCTAACTTCGAACATGCAAAATATTAATTGCGGAGTTCCACAAGGCAGTTTGTTGGGCCCTTTGTTATTCATCATTTATATAAACGACTTCTGTAAATCATCTGATGTCCTCTCGTTCATACTTTTTGCAGACGATTCTAATATATTTTATTCCCACCATAATCCTTATACTTTAGTTAATATCGTTAATAACGAGCTTTTAAAAGTTACACAATGGATTAGATCTAATAAATTGTCTCTTAACCTTCTCAAAACGAAATATATGTTATTTAGTAATTCCATTAACGCACTTCCCTCAAATATTATATTGGATGATACTAATTTAGAAAATGTACCATTCATTAAATTCCTTGGTGTAACTGTTGACAACAAGCTTTCTTGGAAACACCATATAAATAGCATTTGTAAAACCATTTCACGAAATATTGGCATTATTAACAAATTAAAATATCACTTCCCGACGTCTTCTCTATTAATGCTTTACACCTCTTTGATTTTACCTTACCTGAATTATGGGATACTTGCCTGGGGCAACTCCCACCAAACCTTTTTAAACAGATTGTTGTTATTACAAAAAAAGTCTCTTCGTATAATTAACAACTTTGCTGTACGTTCTCATACAGACCCTTTATTCTTTGAGAACAAATTGTTGAAAGTTGTTGACCTTTATTTTTTTCACTTAGGGCAATTTATGTACAAATTTGAGAATAATACACTTCCTGGTGTATTTGATACTATGTTTCCTCTCAATCGATCAATTCATAATTACCCAACAAGACAGTCTAATGAATTCCACTTACCACGTGTTTTTAGAACACTTTTCGCTAAGAATACTTTTTTGTATGACGGTCCTAGATTTTGGAACTCTCTCAGCAATGAAATTAAAAATAGTCCGTCTCTAGATACTTTTAAAAGAAAATTAAAAACATTTCTACTTAAAAATTATAGAGGTCTTCACAGCTAATCTCGCTCACTCAACCGGCTTTACGATCTGTGTTACCTTCTCTTTTCGGCAGTGTTTCGTCCTGTTTTCTAATTTTGTCGATTTTTCATATTTTTTATTGACTTCGTGGCAGTTCCTTCCTTTCAGCATCTTTTTTGTCTCCTTTTGTCCATGTTCTGTTTTTTTGTCCCTGGTCTGTCTCTGTCTTGCTTTTGCGTTTGTTCCTTGTTATTGTTCCTTATCTCTTTTGTAATCCCTGTTACATTACTTGTACAGTGCAATATTGCGTCCAAATAATAAACTGAAAAAGCAGTCAGGGCGTTAAACTAACTTTCCGCCATCTTCCAAGATGTCAACGCCCGCCCACACAGAGCAAGGATCATCACCGAATACCTGCAGGAGGAGGCAGTGACGAGGATGGATTGGCCTGCGAACAGCCCTGACTTGAACCCAATCGAGCACCTGTGGGACCAGCGCCAGAGTGACAGATCACACTACACTGGCTGAGTTGCGACAGATCCTTATTCCTGGCCCACAGCAACGCATCACCAGGCTGGTGACAAGCATGAGGAGGAGATGCCAGGCTGTCGTAGCTGTATTCGGATCTTCTACTCGCTACTGAACTTCTGATCCTTTGCTATTCCACATTTGATGTGCATGTTACTCAATAAAAAGTGCCAAACATTTTGTCATTTGCAATTTGTGTTTGTTTTTGTTTCGTTAGAGAGGGGAGAGAACATGAGTTCACATCAAGAAAGGGGAATGTGTTTGTTGAAGTGAAAAGCAATCCAAGAGAAGAGGAGAGTTTGTGTTGCTTATGTTTCTGTGATAGGGTTACATGGTTGAAAATGAGATAATTTGCTGAGGGGAGACTTTTTTCCCCACCGCAGTTGTGTACTGCTAAGGTAGAAACTTGCAATATTCTGCATGAAACCAAAACACAATATTAATGTTATCACAATCAGTTGCTGATTAAAACACATTCCATCTTAAAACAAAAGAATAATTCCACTTCAAAATATTATATATATATTCACAATATTTGTCCACCAAACAAGGGATTACAGCAGAAACATGCACACCTAATACAAAATTAAACAAACCAAAAGGAACAAAAACAAAGAAACAAAACCTTTCATTCCAGTTAAGAACTAAGTGTGAACAATAACAATGCATTCTGCAACTTTTCACTTTTGACTTTGCCCTATATTTAGGTGCACTGCACATTCCGTGATTACATAATCAATACAAATGTGGTATCATTGTGAAGGTGAATAAACAAGCTTTACAATGATATCAAGCCTGATGATGATCATACAGCTACTAGAGAGATATAAATGCTTAAACTTGAATTGCAGAACTTTTTTTGAGGGGTTTATATGTTTTTTCCCATTTGGGTTTGCCCAGCTTATTCCCATATGATACCCATATGAACATTTACAAATGTTTCCCATATGGGTCTGCCCATTTTATTCCCATAATTATGATACCCATTTGGGTAAATATATATTTTTACCAGATGGGTTTGCCCAGCTTATTCCCATATGATACCCATTTGGGCAAATATATATGTTTCCCAGATGGGTTTGCCCAGCTTATTCCCATATGATACCCATATGGGCATTTGAATATGTTTCACAGATGGGTTTGCCCAGCTTATTCCCATATGATACCCATATGGGCAGTTACAGATGTTTCCCAGATGGGTTTGCCCATTCCCATTATGATACCCATATGGGCATTTTACATGTCACTCCCATATGGGGTTTCCCAGTCTTTTCCCATATGGTTCCCATATGGGCTGGCCCCAGTAGATCTCAAAATGGGCTAACCCATATGGGTCCCACAAGGGATACATATGGGATTTATATGGGTTCCCTTTTGCCCAGATGGCCCGGATTGCCCGGATGATGCCCATATGGGCCCCACATGGGCCTGTTACCTGGGTCCCTTACGATATACACGCCGACAGGCGAAATGTTGGCAACGATAGCAAGGAGCACATTTTTTCGCCCTCTAGATTCGGGGGGGGGGATTTTTTGTCTGATGGACAAAAGATCCCCCCCCCCCCCCCCATCCAGTGTCCGAGTTTAAGAGAAGGTCGGGGGAACGATTATGCCCCCCCCCATACCAGACCATAATTGTAACAGTACATAACGAATAGCTTTCTAGCGACGTAAGCTTTCAACGTGCAATAATATGAATTTTCTTGCAGTAATCTATTTTACCCCGTCAGTGAGGCCCCCTCGCAAGGTAAGAAACATGATTTTGATATAAAACGATGTACATTAAGCTTTACTTTAATTGCTCTAAAATATAAGGCCCAACATTACGACATATTTTGTTTCACCCGGTTGCCACGCTCCCTCGTAGATTAATGGGCACATTGTTTCTGGGACTTTACAAACTCTCCTATTACAATACTTCAAAGCGAGTGGGTGAGGCAGGTGCTTCTCTCTGTCAACATGAATGCAAATTCGTTTTTATGGTCCTCCACACAAGACAAAAATGTTATATGACTTCAATAATTTGGCAGTTTAACAACAGAAAAGATATTTGTACTCTAAAATACGGAATTTCAACACTGAATAGTTTTCCCACTCGACCGCTAAGCTCTCTCGCACTTAAATAAATGAAGTGTTTCTTAAAGGTAATGTTTAGTTTTGGTAAGCCCTCAAAAACTTTTCGTCAGATTCATTGAATTTTTGTTCATAAAAGCAAGATACTAGCAATACAAAGATGCTGTGAAGATTTCACGTCCTAAAGTGGCATATTAAACAAATGAGAGGCAAACAGTTATTAGGTGCCAACTTCAGCATGCATTATATACATCAAACACCGCCATACACGTGTTCAAAACCTACACGCAGTGACACGCATGCTATTTCAGTGCAAAGCCTCAAGATTGTTGTGCGAGGAGCTGTCAGAGTAGAAAGTTAACGTTGGGTAGTATATTGCCGTGATTTAGCATTTCTTACATTATATTTACGGTAAAATTCACCGGAAATAATTGATGGAATAGCAAATGATCTCTTGATGCATGAAAAACAACATGAGACGACATTTAACACGCTACTCTCCAATTTTATTTTTTTGTACCAAAACTGTACATGAGCTTTAACATTGTACTGTATGAACCGAGTCTACATCTACACCGGATGTAGGGGGCAAACTCGTTTTGTTCCCTCAACACCTCGTAAGATCATTATTTATTATTTACATAATGAAGCCTGGACTATATATTTAATGACTTGCCCGTGTGTGTAAAATTTCCTTGAATGCAAATTTCAATATCATTATGAAATCATTTTATTTTCGCTCGGTCGCTACGTTCCCTCACCTGTTTTAAAAGTCTTATGATACTACAGAAGTTCTCTTCTAACAAAAATTTACCGTCTTAAGAAGAAGAAAAAAGAACGAATTATGTAATGTGCTTAAAGCATAATGCTCTATGAAGCTGTGTCCAAATATAGCAAAGTCATTTGAGGATGTTTTGCATGAATACCCCTATATTCGGGTAATATCCACCTCATATTAGGCCCGAATATGTAATTTTGTACATTTTCAAAACGGAAAAAGGGTAACAATTTGCAATTTCGCTTCGGTCACGCACAAACAATTTAGAAAGAATCCCATTTCTGGGCTGTAAGCACGGAGTGAGTGTTACACGTGGGCCCCATGTCCGTTTGAGGTTGAGCCCCTCAAAGTCCTCCCCCCCCCCCCCCCCCCCCCCGCCAAATGCTGGAACCCTTTCCCTGTCTGCTATTCAGTTTTATGGTTTTATTCAGCTTGGTTTCTAACCACGTGCGTTTTCGCATGGTTATATTGATAGGCTGGTATCCATTCTAGTTGTGTTATAGCGCTCTGACAGAAAATATGACTGGTTGTCTGGATATACCATTCCAAAAGTCCCTCTACTGACCAATGCACTAAGGAGTTGCCTTTTCAATTTGTTGACAGCACCCCACCACTCCCTGCTACACCCCAACGATGATTCTCCTCAATCCCTTAAAAAAGACAGGGGGTGCTGCAACCATGGCTGCAACAAACCAACACCCCGCTTTCTAGTTCTTAGTAGGCCTACTGAATAATTACCCTTGGTGATCGAAGGTGATGGGACAAACTATCACTTCCGAGGCGATCTGGAGAACGTATACATTCAGATCGCCGAGGAAGTGATAGTACGTCTCATCGCCTGAAATCAAAAGGTGATTATATTCCACGAGACAATAATTGTCTACTTCTCGCAAAAGACATTTAGGCCCGGCCGAATTCAGAAAAGAAGTTGAAACCTTAACATATCGTACCCCTACCTGGGTGCGCACATGTGGTTTATTATTTTAAGCGCGCGAATGGACAATGCGCGCTTATTCTAAAAGCTTATTTTAGTACGCTTATATGGAGCTATTCGTTTGTGCCGGAGGCATTATGTTTTCGGGTTGTCCGTCCGTGCGTGCGTGCGTGCGTGCGTCCGTCCGTCCGTCCCACTTCTCGTTACCGCGATATCTGAAGAATCATTTGAGGTAGGAACCTCAAACTTGGTACTAGTATGTATCCCCATACGAAGATGAACTGATTAGATTTTGGGGTAAGTAGGTCAAAGGTCAGAGGTCACAGAGGTCAATTTACATGAAATTATATGAAATTACTCGTTTTTAGCACAGTTACCTTGATATCTCAAGAACTGTTTGAGGTAAGAACTTCAAACTTGGTACTAGTATGTATCCCCATACGAAGATGAACTGATTAGATTTTGGGATAAGGAGGTGACAGAGGTCAATTTACATGAAATTACATGAAATTCTTGGTTTTTGAAGAACTGTTTGAGGTAAGAACTTCAAACTTGGTACCAGTATGTATCCCCATAGAAAGAGGAACTGATTAGATTTTGGGGTAGTTTTACATTGTTATCACCATATCTCAACTAATTTGTATTCATGACTAGAAGGAGATAAGTTGGGTTATAAGGTGTAAGGTCAAATGTCAAAGAGGTCAGTTAACATGTAATTAGAGGCTTTTATTCTGGTTATCACAATATTTCAAGAGCAGTTTAAGCCATCAACTGAATTTAGGCGGAGGCATATAGGAGACGCAGTCGCATTCATCTTGTTCAACATATTTTTAGCCATAGAAAACCACTTTTTATGTACACAAGGGCCCATTCTAGATGATTTTTCCTACTTTTTTATTAATCCTAAGTGGCATCCACGAAGTCTATTATAGATGAGCACTGAAGAACCCACCAGCATTGTTAATTTTGGAATATTATAGTATTTTAAGAGGATAGAACTACTCAGAAATAAAGATAGATGATCAAAAATACAAGGGAAATGGCGGCAGATTTTATAAATTGTGAAAGCTTATAGCTCGATGGTTATACTTTCCCCTAAGATCAAAATTGAAATGATTGAAAAAAAAGGATGTCAACAAAACATTCAGTTGAATAGAAGTAACAAGTCGCTTCACATTTTAAAAGGTATCTTATTATGATAATCATGGTACTAACGCGGATGAAGGTATAATGACCTTGTGTCTGATGCACTCCGGAGTACATAGTAATGAGAAGAATGGGGGGGGGGGGGGGGTAGACTTAAAAAAATAATTCCCTGAACAGCTAGATAAATTGATATAATAAGGGGAAAGAGAACAATATATGGCAGTTGTTGTCATGTATGATGCCAACGTAATTACATGATCTTGATGATGGCTTATGATAGCAAATGCGTCATGATGACCTCAGTTGTGTATTCAATATCTGTAAGTGGTTGTTCACAGTGAAATATAATACTAAAATGAATACCAGAAAAGCAACACTTATGATAAAAGGAAATACAGTTGTTTCATCCATTTAGGTAGTAGGTTATCCCGATTCTGAACAAAATTGTTGAGATATGCGTGACTGATTGTTCACGTTAATTGCATTGAAATCTACGAGAAGGGATATGATGAGTTCTGGTATAAGTAAATGATGCTGAATATATTAAGGTCTATCTGAACTATCAAGTCCCAGCGATGTCTCATTTCAACTAAAATTCATCAATAACGTTATCCTCAGCTAAAGATCAGGTCGAATAGAAATAAAAATGATGCACTTTACCCAGTTAAACATAATGTTACTTCTGATTAAGACACGATAGCAAAAAAGATCAACCAATTGTAAGTTTCGATTGTCTTGTGCGTCAGTATTTTAAGTATTGAAGTTGTACTCAAGAGCAATGTTGGAATTCAAAGCTATACATTATGCTTGAAAGTAAAGATAACAGGCATAAACATTTTTATTTTTGGATCTATTGTAATTTTCAGCATGTTGGCTTAGGTTAGCCTATATCCTTCAATTTTCAATATAAGAACATGGTTTTATTCAGCCTGTTAAGTTTTGGCATAATAGCTTGGTTTCTAGTTCCTTGTACTGACTTAATGAGTTTTACCCCTCTCCAAAGTTGTGAGATATGGGATTAGCTCATCCCATGTGTTAAATATAAACATACAAACTTGATTTTGAAGCCTTCTACGCTAGTTGAATACATAATTATGACTCGAACTTAGTATGAAACACATCACGGAAAGGAAATGAAAGGATTAAGGAATACTAATAATCAAATAAGTTGAAAAGATAACTTATCGATAATCATCTGGTAGAAAAAATTCAAGTATCAAGCTCTTTTAGGCAAGGGGTGCTACTCACGCTAGGCGATCCCAAACCTATATTTTATGTCAGCACTAAACAACACACAAGCATCGCCAATTTGGTAATATTCAAAGTATTTTGAGAGTATATAGGCCAATTATACTCAAAAATAAAGATAGATGATCAATATCAATATCAAAGCACGAGGTTATCCTTTCGGGCGAGTATGTACTCATATAAAAATACTATTCTGTCCATCAGGTATGAATTATGCCTCTCTATTACCCTAGTCATTTGCTGAGTGGAATTGATCATTCGTGAAAAATACAAAACATTCTTGCCAATCAATTTCCTTAATATTAGACATTAAAAAAAAAGCTCTTTGGCAAGACATGGACATTCAACAAAAGATATAGGGAAATATAACACTTTTAAAACAAACTAGGAATATAAAATACATCTAGTAGTGAAAAACAATCATTGAATAAACTAAAGATGTGTGAAACTTAAGGAAATTGATGATTGAAAATAAATAGCTTTATGATACCCCCTTCTACAGAGCTTTCTGCTCATCGGTCAATCGTCGGAAGCAAAGATTTGTTTTCTTCCGGTCACCCACTGAAGTGTTTTTTATCACAGTCCGATGAATCTGATGTGTGTTGGTCGACTATCAGGTCAGTGTCGAACTTGTCGGTCGTGATCCCATGAGGCAAGATCGTCCGATGAAGGATCTAAGCTCAGAGCATAGTCCAGTCAGTCCGTTGTGCGGCTATCGGGCGTGTCCAGCCGACGTCCGATGACAGTCTGTTGAGTGTATCGGACGCTTATCTGATTGTAATTATTTGTGGTGTGCCCGACGTGTTCGATAGCCACCCAGCACAAATTCAACACTCATCGGAGGGTAAACGATATTTTGCACCGTCCGTTGTTAAATCGGAGGGTAATAGCTCATTAACTCAACTGTCACTTGACACTAATAGCATAACAAGTGGTGTCATCTGACGGCCTACGGTCTATAAAAGAAGGGTAATCCCAGGGTCAGCCAACACTCTCGTTTGACAGATTAACCGTGCTACAGTGCTTCACCAGATTCTGCTTTTATACACGATATCCGATTTTGGCGAAAAATCCGCCCAGGGTCAGTGTCCGATTACTGTCAGATTAGTCAGCTTGGTGTCGGGCGATTGTCGGAAGGGTCGGGTTAGTGTCAGTTCACCCTCGAATCACCCTCCAACCGCAATCAGATGAATTGGACGCCGCCGATGAAAACGGCTGCCAGTCTTCCATCCGATTACCCCGATCAATGTCGGATCCTTATCGGATTTGTCAGAGAATAGGGCCCCAAAATAAGCTTGTTGGCTCAGATTACATCAGAACTCATCGGAACTCTGACATTTTCGCATTTTGGGGATCAGATGAGCCTCCGATGGTCAGTGGAAGGGGGCTATGATACACTGTCCCTGTACAAGTCCCTGTAAAACGATGTGTTTATACAATTCGATACCATAAGAAGGTAATATAATCCTTCAGGACAAGACGGAATATTTTTGAAATTTTTAATGGCAGCAAAACTTTAAGAGCGCGTGAGGGATAGCGCGCGCGGCGCATTACCCTCAAGGGTCCATAAAAACATGTAAACACATGAACAAGAGTTGTTCAGAATGTAATGTAGCTCTCGGTTAATAAGAAAAAGCATAATCTATGAAAAGAGAGAGCTTCGGTTTTTTTTTCTTTTCATAAAAAGAAAGAAACAACAGATGTGTGGGAGGATAGAGGGGGTATAATTTGAACGGATAACCACTATAATAATCCAATTTATAAAGCCTCGTTGTTGTGTTGTCGATAATTTGTATTTAGAGTATAGCTCAACAGGCATATAGGCGTCAGAGTCTGATAAACAAGGCTTTGTGTGTGTGCATGTGTGTGTTGTATGTATATGTGTGCGTGTGCATGTGTGTGTTGTATGTATATGTGTGTGCGTGTGCGTGTGCGTGTTTGTGTTTACAACATAATGACGTGACAATACCTAATCATAACAAGGCAATTTTCATCCCAGTGTGACGTCCCATTCATTTTTTCCCCCTAAATGTTGATTTGTGTCTTAATAAAGTAAAGTATCATTTTGGTAATAACAACCATCAATTTTCAACGTATAAGTTTGAGTTGGCATTCATTCGAAATACACACTGATTCTATGATGGAAGTAGATTGTGCGGTGTATGTGTGGGGGTGGGTAGAAGGGGTGTTGAAATATCCCTCCCATCTCACTCCTCCCTGGACCATCTTTGCACCCATATGAAGCTACATGCATAAGTTAAACTCTCCTTCGGTATAGGTGACTTATGAAAATAAACTGTTAAAGGGCAATCCAACCACTGTAAAAAGCTGATCTGTTTTAAGGAGAAAAATAAGAGAAACAGGCCGGTGAAAGTTTGAAAGAAATCGGACAAACAATAAGAAAGTTATGAATGTTTGAAAAATGAGATCACTATATCTATTCGAATCTCAAATTGGCAATTTGGTGAATCGGTTGTGACGTATTCACGGTCAACTCCCCCGTATGTAGTACACGAAAATATTAAATTCCAGTTTTCTCTTCGCTCCTTTTCCCTCAGGACAGTACTCAAAATATATTGTAGATATAGGTCCTCCCAAAAAGAAAGAGATCCTACTGAGTTATACATTATGACAAATTGACATTTTAGTCATTTTGTGTGTTGGAACTTGTTTTACTGAATTCCCGGCGTCCTGACAATTCAAAACACAGTTTAAAGCACATTTTTTTTGTGATGTAGATCTACTTCTTAACCTTTCAGGACTCGAATTATTTAAGGGCTAAATTGATCACATTTCGTTCTTCAAATTGGCAACTGTAATATTTCTCTTTTAGTGCTACATAGTTCTAATAAGGTGTAACGTCTTTGAAAACAATAAACATGGTAAGGGCAGCTTGGTTAATTTTGTTGAGAAGTTGAAAAATTGGCAATTTTGAAGACAAAAAAATCCTCTAAATGTGTTGCAAATTTAAGGATTTTCAAGCTTATTCTTGTTTTTAAAAATTTCTGGCATTAAACGCCATATGGTCATGCAACAAAGATGGACATAGTGGGTGCAGAAATTTTTGCTTTTTCTACTCATGCATCTAGCATATTTTTTAGAGCTCTGAATCAAAAGTTATTGAGCTAAACCACAAGAGGGCCAATTGTCTTGAAAGGGTAAAAAAAAGGGTGTTGAGGGCCTTGACTGTGTCTATATATATATGCAGCTGTACATGTAAGTTAACCATGTAGTGAGCAGGCAATTCCTTCATTTTCAACATAGTTAATAAAGGTATTTCGCTGTGTAGATTGTCATCGAGATGAATTCTTCAGGTAAATTATGTGCACAGAAACTTGACGGTATTTATTTGAAATACGAATACGACACATGAATAATTCGTTCAAGGGCATTCGTATCTTATCGTTACATTAGTATATTATAACACACAACAATATATTATAACACACAACAATCCTTTCCAGCTCCGGGATGCACCATCTGTTCACAATTTCAAGAAATCTCTGAAGACATACATGTTTACCTTAATGAAATAATTTTAGTTATGGTTATTGAAATGTTAAGATAATTTTTGAATACGTCTATCATGTTCTAATTATTGTCATTACATTAATTTCAATTCTGATATCACTATATTATTATTGTACCTTAAAGGAGAATTAACCTCAAACAATAAAGACGATAGTGTTCAAAGGTGTTATTTATTCCTACTTGTTAGACTATATGGCTTCGCGTCAAAATATACGAGATCGATACGAATCAAGATTTTCTGAGCAAAATTTATCATCTGCTAGCAATATGTATCGTCTGCTAGCAATACATGGGGGCTGCCATTTGTTTAATGTGTACAAGAAGATTTTCTTAATCCAAATGCCCAATTGCCTTTTTCAAAATTAAAAACCCATTTGAGATTAAAAATATAGAATAGATATGTCAATTTATTTTTAAACTGAAGATTTCCTTATATATTTCTGTTGAAAATCGATATTCGCTTAATATAAATCTATTTTCTACATACTGTGACGCAATGGACGGAGCAAATTAATTCAAATTTTATGGATGCTTCTTCCCTGAGCATCTATAGCGGCAAACTATGCATTCACCTGCTTTCGGATAATGGGACTTGAAAAGTCAGAATGCATGCTGCATATATTATGTTCTGCTCTGTTTGGCAAACCCAAGAAAACAGATTTTTGTTAAGCAAAACCAGACAATTTAAAAGTATCATTATAAAGATTTAATTTTTATAAATCATGTAAACACCCACTTTATATTTTTCGTCACATATGGGATTTTAGGTAATGAAGAAAATCAATTTAGGTCTTGGATTCAAAATATCTTCCTGACCGGAACATTTCTCAATGGTTCATGTACAAATCCAAATCAGCAAGAAAATGGCAGCCCCCATGTAAATGAGTAGGAGACGATACCGGGTGTTGGAATATCTTTATTTATACCCTTTTCTAATATCTTATTAGAAAATGATTTAGGCCAATAAGTAGGAATATATTACACCTTTCAATATAAGTAAATTTGTACTCAGGGGTTAATTCTCCTTTAAGTTGTTATGTTTATAAATTATGTTTACTTTGTTAAGCGCATAGAGACAATTTTGTATTTTGCGCTATGTAAGCATCTTATTATTATTATTATTAATTGATTTTAAAATGATATTTTACTCCTTTTGTGTTTGTATTTGTAGACTGAGAAGACAGGAATACGGGTTATAACAATTTGCATTATGGTCTCCTAGTTACAGGTAAACCAACATAGAATAAAATGAATAAATGAAGTGAACACTGATCTGATTTTTTCTATAGTTAACCATGTCAAACCCAGTCAAGTCAAATTAATGAAAAATTATTTCATTTACAACTACAGATGCAGCTTATCAAAACCACGAAATAATTTTGCCCTCGACTGGTTCCTAAATAAATATATATTCACGAATAAGTAGTGCTATTGGACACATTTTATCTTATCATAATACTAATGTTCAGCGCGATTAAATTAATCGCGACATCTCTAAAGATTAAGAAAACCTTTGCACTCTAAACATTGCTGTTCGATATTGTTCGTATTGATGAATCTACAGGAATCGCCTTTTCTATGGTTTTTACATACATTTTCATTTTATTTACATCTTCAGATATTCCAATTAACAATAACTTGCAAGAAGACGCAATAAGTTGTTTTCTTTCAAAAATGTCCTTGCAAGACTAGCAGTAGAATACTTTATTCTATTTAGATTTTATTTCAAATCAAAAGTTTTAGTTCTTGCCCACAGATGGAGAAAGGCTTGTCGGATTAGTCAGCGCTGACATGAGGAGGAAGAATTTATTTTCCCCATTCAAGCGACTGTTTGTTTGTTTGTTTGTTTTAAACTTTGTTTTGTTTTGGTTGTTTGTTGTTCCGGTAGCTTGGCTTTTACGTGTTTGGAGATGATCAGTTGTTACTTGTCCATATGGAACTGCTTTCATTTTAAAGCTAATCATTACTTAACTTTTCAGTTACATGATTACCAAAATGTGAATTTAATCAGCCCAAAACTTTTCTTCTCATAGAAGGTCAAATCACTCTCTGCAACCAAGTTGTGAGGGGAGAAAAAAACTTTGACGATATTGAACATATTGGCGCATAAACCGATTTTGTATAATTTCTCCTCATGGCTTCAAGTGATGTTGGAAGAAACAATAGCAGTTGCCATCCCGCATGCCTGGCAAAGTTAAAACCATTTTTGATGATAACTTCTTACTTTACCATATAAGCATTTGCAATTTTATGTAGTCAGCACATTGCTTGTAATAAAGACCAGATATTTTCAGTCACACATTGCTCCACCAAGATATACATATGATGGTCAATTTATATCAATGTTTAGAGTATTCTAAATATCTCAGAATTACTATATGTTACCATAGATTTTTTTTTTGGTGAAAATTGAAGGTTTTTCTCACTTAACAAAAACAGTTAGGAGCAGAAACGTAAAGGACTAATAGGAAATTTGTTTAATTTTATGATAATGATTAATTGTCATGCGTATAATCACTTAAAGTTGGAATGTTTAGTATGCTTAGAAAGGGTAATATATTTCTTACAACCTTTTACACGTCCCCAAAGTCTTTCGAGAAATAAACTTACCGGTATATAGAATGCAATTTCAGTACCATATTGTGTACACAGAGAAAACGCTGTTTATGCAAACAGTAGTTTACAATATGAACTGTACAACCCGTAAACAATTTGTCTGAATATTAAACAGGTTGTATAAATTTAAACAACCTTTTAAACACCGTATTTGCATTGTAATGTTTGTCATTTCAGTAGGCTGTATCGGCTAGGCTATTGAAAATGTCTATTAGGGTGTTTTTTTTTTCGAAAAGCCTTTGCGATCGTGTTTTTTCTAAACAACCTGATGTGATATAAGCACGGGCGTAAATCCGGGGGGGGGGGGGGGTATACATTCCTCCACTTTTGAGGGAGGTGAATACTGAGGAAATAAAAAAAAAACACCTTTAGAATGTCCTAAAATGAGTATATATGTATGTGTATTTATGTGTAGAAGTATGTGTCAAGTGTGTGAGGGAGTGTGGACTGGTGTCCGTGCGCGTGTGTTTGCGTGTCGGGGGGGTACTAGGGGGGGGGGGGGATATACCATTTTCTTTCCTTTCCAGCGCCATCATTACCATGTTTACACCTATGAAACGATCAGTAAATGCCCTCCTTTGGAAGGTGACAAAATGAAAATACACAGTTGAATTGATTTACAACAATGGAAAAGATGACTGTAACTGTGGAGTATAAACATAATCTAGATTTTGTTTACAGAACTCTTGGAACTCTGACAATTCAACACAAAATGGAAGCACATTGCTTTGTGATGTAGGTCTTCTCTGAGAAAATGGCCATGGCCATGTGTTAACAATACGTGTACATGTACATTATTTTGTTAATTTATTACTCTGTACACTTATATTAAAAAGTTGCAAATACATGTCATTAAATTGAAAATTGAAATTGAAAATTGTACAGTTACCGGTTATAATAATAATTATATTCAGTTCTTGCTGTACAGCTCATAACACATAATTAATTATTTAACAATTTCTTATATGCCCTTCCAAGTACCAGCTTTGAGGTTATTACCCCGGCTCTGGTCTAGCTGTCCCTATGAAGGCGCTGAAACAGCCAATTAAGGCATAACTTCCAACCGATACCTATTTATCTCAATAGGGTCAAGACTTAGTGTGAAAATGTTAAGTACCGTCTTGCCCAAAGGACTTTAGTGCTGTGGCGGGATTCGAACCCTGTACCTTGTGATCCACAGTAAGGAGACTAATCCATTTCACCGCAACTCGTTTACTCTATAATATAGAGGTAATTCCCTATATTCTCAATGCACTCTAAAAGAGCTGGGTAAAAAGGGAACATGAATGTTTGTTGGGTGAAATCTTACCAATATTGAATAAAAAGTGTAGAAACTTGGGTAAAATGTTACTCAGCATAATTGCATATTCCCTTTTTACCCATTGTTGGGTATAATTTTACCCAACATGTTTTCGAGTGTCACAAAGTTATTTCATTCTATCGACTTTAATCCAGGTGAATACTTCAGAAAAGTATTGATGCTTTATAATTGCTTTTTTGGCCTATGTCTTTGAAATACCCGGAACTATCATTAATTTATCAAATGGCAATCGCATAAGATAGTTTAACTAGTTTATGTTAATACATGATCAAGATGATTGTTAATTTATGTAAAATATATAGCTATTTATATCGTATTTGTATTTGTGCACACCTGGGATTATAACTATCTATATCATATAGCCTGTAAATCATAGTTGAACAGAGGGGACTTGTTCACACGACAATTCCTGCTTTTTGAATCGTCATTTTCTTACAATGTAATGTTATTTATGATTGTTAATGCAAAATGTATGTCTGTTACGAAGCAGTGTTTCTACATTTTCGGAATGCATAAATCAAATCCAACAAAAATTGATGTATTTTCCAAATAACTAGCAGTGGCAAAAATAAGTATCTGTATACCACAATAATCAAAAGATGATACATGTATGTGTTTGTATTGTTTCGCTTTTTCTTCATGGATTCCATGAATACACTATTGGAAATATGTTTGTCTTCTGTGAACCCGACAGTTCAAGAAACATTTGTATTTTGAATTATTTTTGTATTATGTATTTGCATTATAAATGTGATTTACCTTGAATGTGTTTTGTTAATTTGTTACGAATGAGTATCAATAAAATCCCTGTGGAGGGAAAAATATTGAAAAAAAATAGAAATGATTACCTTTAATTAACCAAAGATGAGCCCTCGACTGGCTAAATTGCTACTCCATAATAATTTGAGTTATTGAAAACATTTTTTACCTCATCATAATACAAGAGTTAAGAGCGACGTAATCGCGATTTAATTAATCACGACTTCCCTCCGGATACAGATAGAACATATTATTATACAGTCAAAGAATGTGTGAAAATGTCAAGAATAGGGCTACACACTGTATATAGCAAGATCGAGATTGGGCCATATTCATAAAACTAGTTAAAGCAAAGCAGTTGCTTTTGCTGGGCTATTATTTGCATCTTCAGGTATATCAATTAGCAGTTGCTTGCAAGGAGACTCAACAACTTCTTTTCTTGATAAAATTGCTCCCTCAGACTACCAATAGCTTACATGATAATAATAATAATAATAATAATACCTGGCATTTATAACGTGCCTTTCCCAAACTGGCCCAAAGCGCTAGATATATATCATTACCCCGGTCATTGGATTCTGGCACGCCCGCGCACAATGTATGCACATTCTCCACTCCCTGGGGAACATTCCAGCAATGGGCAGTATAGTGACGCTCACATGCTAAGCAAACGACATTAACTTTCGCCATCCTACCGGGTACCCATTTACATATAAGTTCAGATTTTACTTCGAATCAGCTTCTTTTTTCATTGCACACAGAGGATTGGATTACATAGAGGTCAAATTAATAAACGCTAACAAGAAAGGGGAAAAAATCATCATCATTTTTTTTTTGTATTTGTTTTGTTCTTTTGGCAAGATTGTCTTCTTGGGTTTTACAGGCATGAAGATAATCAGTGGTTGCATATCGAACATAAACTGTCGCTTATTTAATGAACTCGTTAGTTTGCATTTTGCCACAGTTACAGTTTTAACATATTTTTATTTTTAGCAGCGAGAAACCTATTCTTGCCACAGTTAAAAGAAGTAAGTCCAATCACTATGCAGCCAAGTTGAGCGGGGAGAAATACTTTCACTATACATTACATCACGGTGCACAGCCTGCATTCGATCAACTGTTGGCTTCAGGTGATGTTTGAGTTTATAACCCCTACTGTAACTTATAAACAATATCACTTGCCATCCTGCGTGCCTGACATAGCAAGAGCCCTATAATTAATTTTACTTGATAACTTCTTTCTTACCAATTACCAGGCATCTACCATTAAATACCCTTTAAAAATTAACGAAAAGTCTTCATTTTTGATAGATGTTTCATCCCCAAATAATAATACGAGAGCACGTTGCTAAGCGCAACAAGAGTGAGGAGTTTTTCTCAAGGGGCTATGGCATGTAAAGAGTTTGGAGTATGACAGTATTGAATGATTGTCACAACTTTCAATAATTGTACAATTTACGACTGAAATCAAATAGCATTATCCTGGCAGACAAAATGAAGTGATATTGCGCCCGTATGCACACATAACAATTTCATCCTGGTATTATCACCTGAAATTAAAACAGTCGGTTCACAATCATTTCAGACAGCGAAGAAGTTTATTGTTGTCGAATTCAAACCGTTACCCTAAAATTGTTATACTGTAAAAAAGTTATTACGTCATCTTGTTTTCCCAACTGGATTAGTGGACTTATCTTCCAAGATGTATCTCATCACGTGTATCCTGATGATGATTCTGATTGGACCTGTTCAACCGCAGGTACTAGAAGAAAGGGGTAAGCACTAGCATTCGAATGTGGTGTGATTAACGAGATACAGTGTATTATTCCAAATCAGTTCATAAAATGTATAGCAGCATTAGGGTGAAGGTCGTGACACAATTTTTTTCTCATACGCTGTAGCACCGTTATGTATCTTTAAAGTAGATATTCAAAGAAAATCACAAATATGGCAATTAATGTATCACTAGAAACTGGGAAGCTTACTGATGGCAATCGTATAAGTTTTATGTCAACTGCGTATCTGATGATTATAAAAACAACACAAATAAAAGCTCTTCTCAGCATCTGGAATATCCGAGGATTCGCCAGAAATATAGCGATGTTTTGATGTCGTCACACTCGGGATCGATCCTGCTTAAGCAGACGACGTCCTATAATGAATGAACGTAATTGCAATGCAATTATTTATCAATTTTATTTGGTGTATTTAAACATGACCTTATTTCACACCATTATAAAGGGAAAGTGAAACTGATTCTGATAGCTAAAACCGTTTGATTGTAAATACACAGGAGAAGGGTCGATGATCAATGAAATAAACCCCACTTTCAAATTGAAAAGCCCTCCGAATAATAGCAGGATGGTATTCGTTCCCTCTTGAAACGCCGAACATGCCCCGGTGCAAGCAGCTGAAAATACAATGGCGTCTTATTTTGTTTACAAGTGACTGATTCCTTTATTTTTTTTAACGCTGCATTTTTCATCAAAATAATACCATACACGAAGTTAAAGGTATTGTGTAGCTTTGCAAAATTTGACAAATTCAGCGTGAAAGTGGTCCAATTATATATAATCCTACTGTTAGAACTATAATTAGTGACATGTGAAAGTAAGATAGAAATTGGAGCTCATTTACTATTTTTAAAAAAGAAAATAAATATGGTTTTGAAATCAAAATTCTGGCTGAAATAACGGCAGATCTACGTTTCAAACAGTATTTGGTCTAGCGTCCTCATGCGTTCGTTGTGAGACATTGGCAATACGCTATGTGTGTTTCGTACATGTTATCTCTGGTAAGCCAGTTTATACCCAACATCAACTTACAGGCGCTAGGCGCCAGTGATATACCAGCTTTTAGCTAGCTGAGCTGTCGGGATAGTTACTTGTACAGTGCAACGGTATACGGTCGTACCGTACCCGTCGGCGAGCCATGCCAGCGCCAGCGTATACGCATATCGCATGTAGCTAACTAACTCGGCTCAGTGCAGCTAGCTAGCATATACTGAAAGCTAGTTCTCGACGTTTGTTTTATCATCTTGAGACTTGAGATTTTTTTCTCCTTCAGACAAGCAGCGGCAGCTGTCTAGTCAGATTGATGCCAGCGCCGGGACAGGGGCACAGTGTGATATCCACAACTCACTGTAAGATTTGTAAGATTTGTAAGATTTGTAAGATTTTATTGACTCTAGCTCTATCGACTGGAGTGGTATCCCGGGTATAATGGGGTGACCTACATGTACATGATTGTACTGCGTACTTTACTGTACGCCGAGCTCCTTGGCTGATCAATCTGGTAATTGGTATAGTGGCAGTGGTACTGGCCTCCGCAGCTGTATGGGGAGCGCTAGGTCTGCGCACCTAAGGTTTTGACGGGAAAAATGAACAAGAATTTCTTTACTATTCCTCTAAAGATTTATTTTATTTTATTCCTGATATTCTAAAGAGTAAGTTTGAAAAAAAATTGCATCAAAATTAGAGCAAGGACAATGCCATTTTCACAAGAAACGGTGGTCTTCACCGTCTTGTCATTTCAAGTAGGCCCTAATTCAACATTGAATATAAAATTTTTTATAAACAATCTTGCATGGTTCCCAATCCCATGTCTGCGCACTTATTCAAATATTCATTTACACGCAGTTCGGGAGTTTTTGACGTGAAAAACAACATTTTGAGGCTTGTGAATAAAATGTCTGGTTTGTATGGCTCGTAAGTATGTGAGGAATGATTATAATTCATTTAGACATGCATGACATGTTACAAGTTATTGTTAGATCTTGTTTTTGTTGATATGTGCCTCCGACTCCACTCACAGTTGGATACCATGGCATGAACGGCTCCGTAGGCCAGTACTACTAGTACTAGTACCAGATTGATAAGCCAAGGAGCTCATAATATAGGTAGGATCCATACCGTGTGTGGAGGCAGATAATGAGATATCAACCCCCCCCCCCCCCCAAAAAAAAAAATAGATCTAAAAATTAAAAATAAATATTGCCATTTCTCACATACTGTGAGTCACTGTCATGCAAACCATCCTCAGCCAGGCCTCAGAGTCAGAGTTTCTAAAGGGGTTACCTTCAACTCCAGGATCAACTAAGGTTGTAAAAATTGATTGACAAAAAAAAACAACACAAAACTGGCAGGTGTGATCAGGTTTTTTTTTTACTTGCACATGATGTAAGTTATATGGGACTACCCATGCAAGGTAAGGTTTGTGTGTCCCATATATATACGTTACAAATGCAAGGTAAAAAAATCTGTTGATTTTAGTCTTTTTTCCCCCTTTTTTAGTTATTCAATTTTTACAATCTTAGTTGATCCTGGAAGGTAACCCCTATAGCAAATTCCGAGGGTGGGTTGCATGGGTCAAATTATGTGAGAAATGGTGATATTTAGATGTAGTTTTTTGGGGTGATGCCTTCCAACACACAAGGTATATGGATCCCATGTACAGCTCCATAGGCAAGTACCAGATTGATAAGCCAAGGAGCTCGTACAGCTACCTGGTACCCACACACAAGCTCCCATGCATTCGCTTAAACGCAGTGTGCCATGGCACGTCTATTCTATGTTGTCTTTGAAGCGAAACGGGCAAGGCGAGACGTGCCAGAACGACTAGAACGACAAAATGAAAAAAAAAAACGTTGCTTTGGAATGTTTTTTCTCTTTTTCTCAAGAAAAAAATGGTATGCTTTGGAACGAAAACTTTAGTGTAAAAATGGGGGTCTTCTGGGCGGCACATACCCACCACACACTGCATGTACATGTATATACTGAGTGCTCCCCCCCCCGGATCGTTAGATCTGTTTCTTTCTTCCAGATTTGAAAAAATAGATTCACTCTGCTCTTTCCAGGAATTTTGAATCTTCTTCTTGCCGCTTTTCCAATCTGGTGGAATATTACATACCAATCATGCCATTGAGTAATTGCATTGTTTTCTTAGCAGTTCAAAATCTTGATTTATATAGGATTTATATGTGACAGTTCTTATCAATGAGAATGAGAAATCCTTATCACTAAGTATACCTATGTTGGGTGTCCGGACAGATAGTTTCCAACTACTGGTAGATCTGATCTGTAAATTTTAAAAATTTTGCATTCAATATTCGGGAAATCGCAATGTATGTTGGGCATAAGCATGAATAAATATTTTATCTTGGTTAGTGCTATTCCATGCATATTATTTTTGGAGAAATCCAATGGCAAACTTCAGTTATATGGACCCACCCCTTCATACTACTGAATTTTATTTTTAAAATGTTTTTTAATACTTCCCTGGATAAGTGGATATATGCAATAGGACAGGGAGGTGTGGGCTGTTCACAGGTACATGTATATGATTCAGTAGATATCGACAAACTCTTATTTTTAGTCTTCATTCAGATCCATATACTTGTCTAAGAAAACGGTTTGATAGTCTGTTATGGATACATTTGACTAGTCATTCTATTTTGCTTACAGATGCATGACATCTCTTATTTGATGATGGAGCAGACACAGTCATGCCAGAAACATGCAAATAGATCTACACTCACCTACAGGTAAATATCCTCTTTCCTCACCTTCCATGTTTACTTGAGAGATGTGCAATTATAGAACAGGAATGAAACAAAGAACAATTTTGTATTTGGAGTAGTAGGGTCTACATGTAAAAATAAAGAAATGAAGTATAATAAAAAATAAAATTCAGCTGGTTTATTGCCACTTGGGTCTATTCCATTAAAGTTTTTGTCATGCAAGAGCTTGACTAACTGGGGCGTTGATAGAACATTTTGAATGGGATTGTGACACTCAAATTTGCCAACAAATGGATGCGATACCCATTTTTGCCGACAAAACTGCTGCACCCTAATCCCTCTCCCCCGACAAAAATTAATAAAAGAAAATCGCAGACATAGAGATCTTGATCAGACAGGCCCATTTCGTAAGGAGGGGACTGACGCCTTATGCCCAAATATCAGCTTTTCAATTTCTAAATATTTTGCCAGATAATTACATAAGTTACCGGTATGTAATTATCCTGGAACCTTTCTTCTTCAATATGTGGATATGGGTCTGTTCACAAAGTTGGGCACATTTTGAGACATTTTTTTCTGTAATCCCCTGTAATTTGATGAAAAAGTCTAGTTAGAATTTTCTTACTTGGCCATTCTATCTCTGGTGAAAATAAAAAGCATCTGAGAAACATAAACATGTTGTTCCACAATGTATTTTGGAAATAATTATGAAAAACCAGCGTGTGGATGTAACCGGACATTGTGTCCGTGTTACATCCGCAAAGTCTTATTTTGAGACATAACGGCACATCCATAATGCTCTTGATGATAAATATTTGCCTGGTTACTTTAGGTTCTCTATTTAATTCAATGCAACAACAACTGCAATGAGAGTATATACTGACTTCAAGAGTTATTGATGAAAGTTGCAGATATTCTTTGGTGTCTCGTTCATCCACAACTTGTGACATTTGATTGGAAACCGTTACACCCACAACATTCATGATAAACTCAGGGAAGATATTTATTCTTTTGTTAAAAGTTTTGCTTCATTAAGTCAGCACCATAACACAATGTACCCATTACTAATAGGATTTAGCTTTGTAATAAAGGTATCATGCATGTTGATATGCTGGTAATCTAAAAAAAAGGTGGTTGTGGATGTAACATGGAACACCAGTATATTTTTGTCAATATTTTGAAAATGCCCCTCAAAACAATTTGTCTTGTGTTCTTCAAAAGCTTCCTGGAGGCACCAAGTACATTCATATAAAACAACTTAATGGTGTAAGTCATAGTGTTAAAACTACAATGTTTTTACGATAAAATGTCAAGTTTCGGTGCCCCAACTTTGTGAACAGACCCATATACATGTATACTAGCACTTCGCTGCCCGAATGTGACCATCTGAACTTTGACAATCCCAGGGGGGCAGCCATTTGCCCAAAGATTAACATCTCAATGTTTTTTGCGAGCGACTTGAGCGAGCGAGCAAAAAAATTTGACCAGTTTTTCCTTCTTTCTCTTCCATTCCTTTCCTTCTTTTTAGTGTTTATTTTTCTTTCCCTTCCTTTCCTTTTTTACCCTATATTTCCTCTTCCCTCACTCTCCCCCCCCCTCTTTTTTTGTTGCCAACAGAGGTGGCGCATTTGCCGCTAGCGACGCCCGGTTGACAAATTTATGATATTTATATCCGCATTCCTATAGATTTTGTAAATTTGTCTTGATGAATGATGAAAGAAATATTTGTGGATGAAGGATGGATTTACTTTACATTTTATATTCTTATGATGAATAATTTATGGGATTCTGTATTACAGTCAGATATAGAGATTTTTGTTAGTATAAGTAATTTTTTTGTAGGCAGTTGTTAGTTCATGTCTGATTTGTTTGCACGTTAGTTTTACACAAGGTGTTGCTGTGTAAATTACTAGAATATTTTTAAAAGGTACCTCTACCATCATGTAGACCAGTGCATGTTGTGTTCGCAACACTGGCATATTTCACTTTAGGACAGTTTCCATTTCAGTTCATGACCAAAAAAGTGTTATGAAAAGCTTGACACCTTGTTAAGAAACACATTGGCCACAATTCACAAAGGAGGGTAAACCCATGGTCTAAACTATGGTTTAAAATAAGCGTAGCCTGTATTGCCATTTATGATTGGGCATGAGGCCATGTACGTTGCTTGTAATACCCTTACAGAAGTATTCATGAATTCAGGCAATGGCCTTTTCACAAAAGAAAAAAAATTCTATTTCATTGAAATTCTAATTCATTTTTTTAAAACTATCTTTTCTTTTATTACAGCACCACCAAACTGTTGTACGTGCTGATTGGATTCCCTGCCACTGTCAGCTTAGTTATGGTGTTAGACTTCCTGGTCTTGCTCAGTTCCAAGATACGATTGATGAGATCACTCGTCCTATCCATCTACCTGTTTGCCTGGGAATCCTGGACCCTCACAGCAGACCTCCAGAGGCGAATTCAAGCAATGGAAATGAGATGCTTCTGTAAAATCTCATATAAAGACCACATAACCGAGACGGTCCGCACCATCATCCACCAAGCAATTGGGCCATACGAAGAACTCCTCATGACCGTGAAAAAGCGCAAACTGAAATGATATGTCATGTTTCACATTCTTCGGGTCTTGCAAAAACCATCCTGCAAGGCACAGTGAAAGGTGGAAGAAAAAGAGGAAGACAGAAGAAAAGATGGGAAGACGATATCAAAGAGTGGACCGGCCTGGACTTTTCTTGTTAGCTCACCTGAGCCTAAGGCTTGAGCGAGCTATTGCGATGGAAATTTGTCCGTCGTCCGTCGTGCGTTGTCCGTTAACTTTTTACATTTTCATGTTCTTGATCACATGATCGGAATTCAACCAAACTTGGTAGGAATCATCCTTAGGGTTAGGGGACCCAAAGTTGCTACCCTGGGGGAGAGCCCCTGATTGTAAAAGCTATGTAAATTTCAAACATTTTCTCCAGAACCAGGCATAGCTCAGACTTGGTATTGTGTATGGAGATACCTCTATAGATGAAGAATGAATGTTGTTCATGAAATTTCTCTGAGTGGCCCTATAGGGGCCCTGTGGGGGTAACACACTGGAGAGGGGGGGGGGGGGTGCTGCCAGGCAAAATGTACATTCTGATCTTCTTCTCCAAAACACACGATCGGAATTCAACCAAACTTGGTAGGAATCATCCTTAGGGGTAGGGGATCCAAAATTGCTAAATTGGTACATGTGGCCCCCAGGGGGGCCCAGGGGGAGGGCCCCCAAGTGTAAAAGCTATGTCAATTTCAAACATCTTCTTCTCCAGAATCGGGAATAGCTCAGACTTGGTATTGTGTATGGAGATACCTCTATAGACGAAAAATGAAAGTTCATGATTTTTTTCTGGGTGGCCCTATAGGGGGTCTGTGGGGGTAACATACTGGAGGGGGGGGGGGGGGGGGCTGGGGCAAGTTGTCCGCCATTCATAAACTTTTTACATTTTCAGCTTCTTCTCCAAAACCAATGATTGGAATTTAACCGAACTTGGTAGGAAGCTCAGACTTGGTATTGTGTATAGAGATACCTCTATACATGAAGAATGAAAGTTGTTCATGAAATTTTTCTGGGTGGCCTTATAGGGGCCCCTGCACCAGATGTGAATTGATCCACGTCAGGTGAGCTTCATGCCCCCTGGGGCTCTTGTTCTCCATCGAAATGTGATTTAAACTTAATTCAATTTTGCTGTGACTCTTTTTTATAGAGTAGAAATGGAATTTTATTATTGTGAATGGCAATTCAGTAGCAATGAATTCCTGTACATGTAGAGAAAATGAAATTTGCCTCTTTTTTTTTTTTTTTTTTTTAACATTTATCAATTGATGGCTTTTTTCCTTGTCCATCTTCCTAATACCTCAATCACACTAATAAGACCGACACAAGACCCAGAACAAAATTACCCTTAATGGCAAAGAACTGGTCGGTTTGGTGGTGTGATGGTGGTAATAGGATGAGTGGGTGTAACTTGTGCCCCCCCCCCCCTTTCCTGAATCTTTAGGAAAAGTGTTAAAGACAACTTGCATGTTGTCTTCAGCACTTGTTGCTGCCAAGAAATATTATGTCCAGATATATTATTTAAAAAATAAAATGTTGATCCTTTGCCACTGATAATATCCTTCTTGAAAAATCCCTACCCTTACCAACAATACAGAGCCACATAATGGTCCGAACCAGTTAGTCTGTAATTTCTGTTGTATTGTAATTTGAATATACCCTTATTGAAACAAAAAATGAACTTTTTCCTTTAATTTGAACTTCCTTTTCTTGTGAAGGGTCAGAAAGGAGAAGGGAATAAGAGAGGAGAAAATGGAGAGGTGCAAAAAAACGGTAAAAACAAGCCATTGAGAGAAAGGAAGGAAAGGATGAAGAAACAAATCATGAGAAGAGGATGAGGGAGAACGCAGTGATGGAGATATTGAGAGAGAGGGAGAATAGTGAAGAGTGAACACAATCCCAAAGTGAATTTTGAAATATTAGTAGGCCAAGTGCCGTACCCAGGATTTGTTAAAAGGGGGAGGGGGGTGGGTGTATATATCAGTATTTTGGGGGTCTTTTTACTCCAAAAAATCTCTGACAAGCCAAACAAAAAGAAAAAAAGTAACATTATTTGGGGGTTACTTTCAAATTATCCAATATGTGTTAAAAAAAGTTAACAGGAATTCTAAGGCGGCGTTTTTAACATCAAAAAGGCGTGTGCCGACTTACAATAACACAAAAAGGGGGTGTTCGACCACCTAAAAATGCCCCTTTTGTCAAAGGGGGTGTTTGGACACCCCCCTCCCCTAGATAAGTGCATGGGTAGGCCTACCTTCTTGTATTCATTTTATTCTTCATTTCATGTATTCTGCATCTGTGTATTTATTTACTAAACCAAATTTATAACTAAAAAACACTTGATAACTCCTTGCCTGAACCAACATCGTGATTAGATGGAAGCTTGTGAACGTGTTAGAGTAAGGATGTGTATGTAGAGAGAGAGAGAGAGAGAGAGAAAGAGGGGAGGGCGAGGTGTTTGCTGACAGAAATTGATGTCCATGCCCAGTCTAAACTGTCTTTGAAAAAGAGCATTCTGCAGCTACCTGGTGAAAAGAATATTTATGAAGCCGAAGTGAACCACGGAGAGCAGCAATACAAATTTCACAAGTGTTGGCTATATGTAAAGAGCAAGGAGTTCTGTCATAACTCCTTGGTCAGAGCAGGGAGGTAGAAGAGAGATCTCTCTTCCACCTCCCCAGTCAGAGCAAGAAGCTTACACTCCTTAGCCAGATGACTTGGCAAATCAGGTGTAGGCCTATGAGGGTAGGGGGCTATGAGGGTAGGGGGCTGGATCAAGTTTCATTTTGAGAAAATTTACCACAAACATTTGGATGATTTTGGCGTAATGAAAATTTTCTCACTTTTCAGATATGACGGTAACCTGATATGACTTGGATATTATCAATAATCAAGCTTCCAGAATGTTAGGCTATAGCCCAATATTAGAAATATTAGAAGAAGAAAAAAGAAAGAAACCCCCAAACAAAAATCACTGACGTGAGGGGGGAGGGGGCCAGGGGGATGACACACTCTTATGACAAGTATTACATCTCCCTAATCAATTCCCCGTCCAAGGAGACAAAATAAAATCTTATGTGTTCATTGTTTTATCAGTCTTCAGTCGATCGCATGATCCTGCTGTTCCAAGGCCGTACGCAGCGGGGGGGCAGTTGCCCCCCCCCCAGAAATTTCAAAATCATACTTTTTTTTAATTGGGTTTTAGACTTCAAGTTATGGGTTCCTTTGAAAGCGATCATCTTGCCCCCCCCCCCCCAGGAAAAAATTTCTGCGTACGGCCTTGTGCTGTTCTGAAGATACAAAAAAGGCTTTTCCCCACATTTCTCTCTATCCTCCGATTGTAGTATTGGAAATTTGTCTAAGCATCCAACCGCATAGGCCTATATGCCCGCCCCCGCACTATTTCCAGTACAATGTATATCTTGACGACTAGTAACCGAAATTAGTTTGGAAAATGTGAGGGATATTTTCGCTCGAGAGCGAGAAATAAATTTATTGGACCTGCGGGCACTCGTACTCCGCGAGCGCGCGGTGGCCGTTACCCGAAAATAAAAACAGAGTGGCGGGCTCTGAAACCAGCTAGCCCCTGCCTCGTACGGCAATAATTGTGAATGACGACAGGGCTGTATTTCCTCCACTCCGATGTCTCTCATTTTCTCTCCCTCCGAGCTCCAGCCCCGGCCCCTCCTTCCCTTACACAACGTCTAGTACGTCTCTGGTATAGAGCTGATCTTATGGATTGTTGTTTCGTCCATGTTTCAAAATGTGCGACCTCCCCTTCCCCTTTTCATTTGTTTCCTCTTTCTCTTTCTTTCTTGTCGGGCAAAAACATTTGTTATTCATGTATGTAGGATTACCATGCAATAATCAAAATTTGGTAATTCTCCTCACACACAATGTCGCGACTACCCCAGCGACCGCCGGCCAGGCCAGGCGATCGACAGGCTAGGCTAGATGCAATAATCAAAATTTGGTAATTCTCCTCACACACGATGTCGCGACTACCCCAGCGACCGGCGGCCAGGCCAGGCGATCGACAGGCTAGGCTAGCCCCTTGCCGGCCCACGGGATGAGCTCCAGCGCTCAAGTTTTCTCTCGCGCGCGATAGTATTGCCGAGTTATCAATCCTTGGTATTGCAAGCCCTGTCAGCATTACACCCCACAGCGGCAGGCCAATGTAAATAGACGTTACGCTGTGCATTTGCCGAAAGAGGGAGGTAGGCCGACCGTCACAAGTTATAAGCGTCATGCCATACGCTTATAAAATTTCGATTTTAAATCATAAATATCTTGATAATGAAATCAGCAATTGACCTGTAAAAGTCACACGATTCCCGACTGACCTAAAGGTTTCTAATTATCATTGCAGCATGAGCTAATTCAGATTTTTTTTTTCTGATCTCCAACAAAGTTACTCAATGCCTTTAAGAGTGAGGCAACAGACTAACATTAAGACTGACGCTAGTGAAGGAAGAGAAATAAGTGAAGAGGAGATGACAAAATAGGCTCTAAAAAATGTGTAAGATGTTATGGGACATCGTCTGCTTAGACAGGACTGGTCCATGGTGTGTCGTCACATATCTCAGCAGCGTTCGAGGAGCTCTTCAGCTGCTATATCGGGGGTTGTATTTTACCGTTTTATAATTGATAATAATCATTACTTCAAATGTTTCCAAGCGTTGAATTTGGATAACCTTGTTTAATTTATGCCATCTATGCAATAATAAGTATTAAGCCAATATTTAAAATCATTAAAGTTCTACTTTAACTGCTATTGTACGTTCTGGTCTCACCAGAAAACAACTAGTTAATCACGTAAGTAAAGTAACGTGCTTTTGCATACATCTGTAAAAGAAGTGCTTATTACCAAGTAGCCACCTACCCATGTAACGGGTTTTCTGTCTTGAAATTGTTATGAGTGAAAAATCGGTAAAATGTTGGTCTTTGTAGCACGTTCAGTAATGGTTTCACAGGTCCTACACAATCAAAAAGTGATAATCACGTTACTTTAACCGTTCTTATCATCTCGTTGTCCTGTTAATGAATGAATGGTGACTTTATGGTGGTGAATAATGGCTATTCTCAGGTGTCTTAAACACTATCTGAAAAGGTTTTACAGAGACTTTCTTGGTAATTGTGACGTGATCTAAACGGATTAATACTCTAGCTGTACAATTAATTTCATTTTGTTCGGCACTGATTTTGATAAATATATGTATTGTCTCTGTCACCTCTATTCCAGACTATGATAGACAAAGATTATCGAGTTAAGCAGACACTAGGGATGGGTTAGAATTTCCCTAAATATGGGCAAGGTTGGAGTTTTGAAAATTGTTACATATCCGCGCAATACTATTGAAAGTGCATTATAAGCTTCATCATAATGGATTTTCTAAACAAATACCTATACCATATTTCCCTCTCTTCATTCCTTCTTCTCTGGTCTCCCTCCTTCACAAACTCTTCTACTCATTTTCCTTTCCGCTCTCATTCCTTCCCATCTCCTTTCTCTATTTCCGTCCTGATTTATCCTAAATTAACTCCTGCTCCTATCCCCTCGTCTCTGCTCACTACTTCCCTCGCTTTTTCGTGTTCTTGCTTTCATGAGCTCCCTTCTCCATTTCCCATCCTTTCCTTTTCCCCTGCGCTTCCTCTATCCTCCTTCCCCATCTCTCATTCTCCTTTCGTTGCACTCCATTTTTCCTCCTGACCTTTTCTTTCTTCTTTTTAGATTTCTTTCCCATTCTCCTCTCCTTCCCCTCGCTCCTTCTGTTCCCCCCATCGTTCATCTCTGTTCCTCCCCCTCTCTTACCACCCCTATTCCCTGACCTTCCTATCTATTTCCCTATCTTTCTTTCTCTCTCTCCCTTTCTCTCTCCCTCATTTCATTTTATTTCAACAAGGCAACACTTGCTTCAGCCAATGGCTGTTCTTCTGCAAGTCTGTCCGCTATTTGATCCTATTTTACGGGTTTCCTCGCACTCATCTCCACCCCTCATCTTTCTCTCCTTCACCCCTCCCTCCCCTCTATTCCCTCTCTCCTTCGCCCCTCTCCTCCATTTATCCCTTTTCTCCCCTTTCTCCCCTTCATTTCCTCTACTACCTCATCCCTTTTCCCTCCCCTCTTTCTTTCTCCTGTCACACTCCCCCCTTCCCCCTTCACCCCCTGGTTACAGCCCTATAGCTAGAAGGTCCGATAGTTAGCGGGTCCGATAGACCGACACCCAATAGATAGAAGGTTCGATAGACCGAATGTACGAGAGGGTCCAATAGACAGACGGTTCTATAGACCGAATCGGCGGAGGGTCCGATAGTCTGAAGGTTCAGTAGGGTCCGATAGTTAGAAGGTCCGATAGACCGACAATAACGTAAAAAAGGTAAAATAAGTGGATACAATACGTTTTTAATAGTTTTATCTCATAAAAAGAAAAAGGGTAATTGCCTTATCTTCTTCTATGTGTATTGTAATAAACCGACGAACTAGGTCTGTAGGACCACCCTCCCCCCCCAACACAAAAAAAATAAATAAATGAGGAACTTATTTTAATTTTTTTTAATACATTTTCTGTTAAGTATTTTTATCAGAGCATCATCATCATCACCGTGGGGCAGGGGTGGGGCAGGGGTGGGGCAGGGGTGGTCCATCCATGCAGCTCAGCGCCCTCCCCGGTTAATTTTGCCACTTCACCGATGTACTGGCAATGAGGAACGCTCACCATTTTTTGAAACATGGAAATCTAATTATATGGTGCACACTGAAGCCCCGAGACCCATCATGCCCGAAACATTTTTTTCTAGTGGAGCAAGCTGAGAAAAGGGCGTCCCCTTCTAACACATGTGTTATTTTTTAAACAAAGAAATCTTATGGGGTGCACACTTTATAGTTGAATTTCCATTAAAAGTAACAAAAGATAAGATTCTGACAACAAAAGTTTCTGACCGATAAAAATGAAATTGTTTCAATTAGGCCCTACCACCTGCTTGGAAGGGGACGTTTCCATTTTTTTGAGGGTTGACTTTTATACTACTACTACCTTGTGGCAAATCTTAGTCTGTGGACTCTGTCGGGTAAATTATACCCCTTTTTTTGGGGGGGGGGGGGGGTGGGGGAATTCGAGAATAGTCGGATACCTCACTGCCCGAATATTATGATATTCGGGCTTCTTGTTGCTGCAGGACGTAAGAGGTGCCAAATAGTTAAATACGAAGAGTGCTCAGTCGCGAATTATAGCACGCGTATATATTGTGGTACATGTCGATATGAGGATTAAATTAAGAGTGGCGTATCCAAGATTATCTTTTTTTTATTAGTAGCGTATATTGAATGCACGTGCCCCAATGTGCCAGCCAACACCAAATCTGACAAATCTTAGTTACACATCGAATGAAAGGAAATGTGTACCCTCCCCGCACAGAAAGAACCTGAAAACTGTGATAATTTCTTTTTCCTTGCTTGTCCTAAAATTCAAAATAGAATGCATCTGAGGATTTTTTTTTTGTTCGTCAGGCGTGAGCCCATCCCCCCCCCCCTACCCAATGCATTCCTGGATATGGCACCAAAATAACTTATTTATATTATTCTGCTGTAGAAATTTGAGACGATAGGCGAAGAAAACAGTATATGGGCTTGCTCCGAAGCCATCACCAACGCAATAGGGCCTATACCGATTGTACGAAGGGGGGGGGGGGGGGGATGGCCTCCGTGTTGAGGAAAAAACAATGATCTCAATATTGCTTTTTCCCCCAATCTTTCAATTGAATGAGATCGCCCACCTACATTATGCAATCCTATTCTTCACATCCATGACAGAATAGCAGGGGCGGATCAGGGGGGGGGGGGGGGTGGGTGAATCGGCAGCGGCCCCCTTTTTGAAACCCAAGTTGGCATACGGGCTCTTACCTAAAATGTTGAAAAACCCGGATTGAGCACCAAATTTAGTTTGGGAGCCCACGGGGCTAACAATGTCGTTCTATTAACCCTCCAAGAAAACTTGTAAAAATGCCCACCCCGCAAGACTGACGTGACAGTCCGGGCATGGATCAGTGGCGGATTTAGGGGCCATTGTTTTAAATTGTATACCCCATTTTAGAACTGATAATTTTTTATTTTTTTTGCTTGTCAGAGAATTTTGAGCAACTGATTTCCCTTCAAGCAGTTCCCCAAAGTTGACAGCCCTGCATTAATTTTGTGCCCCCACCCTTTTACTACATCCTGCATTCGCCCTTGTCATAGAATGTCAGTGTCAGACTCATATCCATAACAGGGTTCAGAAGCCCCCTCCCACTACATTGTCGGTCTCTCGGGGCTGTCGGTGCCAAAGACACGTAAACGACGAACAGCAAGCAAAAACCTTGATGAGCCAAGTTTTGGCAAACTGACATAATATAGTTCCATCGGCAACGCCACCGGCAACGCCACCGGCAACGCCACCACCTCGATCGGGATCGCAGAGGGGTAGACCGAGCGTAGATAGTGCTAGACACCTGTCATGGTCCATGCACCTATTCTGCTCAGCTATTCCATGCTGCTTGCATGATCTAACATCAGCCATTAGGCTCGGCGTAATGCGGTGATAGAACATTGATTATACGAATTTATGAATTTAACACATTGAATTTTGCCTCTGGTACATTAGAAATATAATAGTGAACTGGAATTTAGTTACAGTTTCTTCTAACGGGCTAGGCTGGGCTTGCCTTCGGGCGGACGTACGTCTGCTACATGGTCGTCTGCTCACGTGATCGGTACACGCCCACATTAGGTCATCGATAACAAATATTGGAATACACGTGTAGTATGGCAAAAACAATTTTTTGGGTCAAAAGCATGCATATTCCCGGGGATTTATGTGGGGTTTAATGGACTCATCGAGCCTCAATTATACCCTTTTAGAGCTTTAAATTTCATGTAAATCACATTTTTCATAATTTCAAATAAATACTAGGGGAATTAAAATCATTTCAAAAACCCTGTTTTCATGTGTTAACCTATGGGACCTGGAAGGCCAAAAGCATGCATATTCCCGGGGATTTATGGGGGTTTAGTAAACTCATCGAGTCTAAATTATACCCTTTCAGAGCTTTAAATTTAATGTAAATCACATTCAAATAAATACTAGGGGAATTAAAATCATTTCAAAACCCCTGTTTTCATGTGTTAACCTATGGGACCTGGAAGGCTAAAAGCATGCATATTCCCGGGGATTTATGGGGGGTTTACTGGACTCATCCAGCCTTAATTATACCTTGTCAGACCTTTAAATTTCATGTAAATCACATTTTCTACATTTTCAAAGAAAAACAAAGAGAATTACAATCACCCTAAAATTCCTTGTTTTCGCCTGTTAACCTATGGCAGGTGAGACGTTTTTGGTCAAAAGCATGCATATTCCCGGGGATTTATGGGGGGGGGGGGGGGGGGGGTTACTGGACTCATCAAGCCTTAATTATACCCTTTCAGAGCTTTAAATTTAATGTAAATCACATTCAAATAAATACTAGGGGAATTAAAATCATTTCAAAACCCCTGTTTTCATGTGTTAACCTATGGGACCTGGAAGGCTAAAAGCATGCATATTCCCGGGGATTTATGCGGGGTCCCTTGCACTTTTTGAGCCTTCATTAAGCTTTTTCAGAGTCTCAAATTACATGTAAGCCACATTTACACTAAATTCAAAGTAATATTAGAGAAACTATAATAATTTTTAAAATCCATGTTTTCACGTGTTAACCCTATGGCAGATGACTTTGTCAAAAAGCAGGCATGATCCAAGGGATTCATAGCGGCATTTATTGACAAAAAGGTTTAAAAATGTTTTCTCGTGCAAAAATCAGACTTGAAAAAGATAAAGTAAGATATGAAATATCAAGAAAATGAGACATTTTTTCACGTGTATACCTATGGCGAACGTATTTTTCAGAGTCTGTTTTTAACACAGCAATTTACGCCTCCAAAATGTACTACGGAAGTAGGTCAGAGTAATCTGTCTTGATACTATTAAAGTCTTTGGAGGTGCTTGCTGCAAGAAACAATCTAGGCCTAGTTTCTTGATTGTATGAGCGAGCAAAGCTTGAAAAAGTCACCCAATGGATAAGAGCCAATAAACTATTCCTCAACCTCCAAAAAAACAAATATATGTTATTTAGTAATTCTATAGACACACTGCCCATGGATATAGTGTTTGACGATACCCCTTTAGAAGTTCTCTCATTTATTAAATTTCTAGACATAACTGTTGACAATAAACTTTCGTGAAAATGCTATATAAATAATACGTGTAAGATTATTTCACGGAATATTGGCATAATAAACAAACTTAGATTTCATTTTCCGACATCATCCCTATTGATGCTTTATTCATCTTTAATTTTACGTTATCTGAATTATGGGATACTTGCTTGGGGCAATACCCAACAAACTCTAATAGATAGGCTAATTTTATTACAAAAGAAGTCTCTCCGTATTATCTCCATTTCCGCTATACTCTCACACACAGACCCGCCATTTGTTGATAGCAGACTATTAAAAATAAATGATCTGTATCTATTTGGGACAATTTATTTATAACTACAGCAGAAAGACCCTTCCACATATATTTGATGCCATGTTCCCCCCAAATCGGTCATTTCACGATTACCCAACTAGACGGTCAAACGAGTTTCACCTACCACTCTTTAGAAATTTATTAGCGAAGAAGAGATTTATGTATGATGGTCCTAGATTTTGGAACTTTTTAAGTGAAGATATCAAAAGTAGTCCTTTCCTAAATTCTTTTAAGAAAAAACTAAAAATACTTTTGCTCAAATCTTATAATAATATTAACAATAATAACCTAATAACAGCTGGTATCTTCTTATTTTTCCATTTGGGTCTTCATCACCTGCTCAATTTACTGAATTTCTATTTGGTCTTATGATTTTAACTTGCCAAAATCACCAACATAACTACCTCCTTTTTCGGTCATGATTTGTCCTGCTTTCCCACTGTCCATTTTTCCTGTTCTTTTTTCTTTTATCTGTTTTCCTTTTCCTTGTCGTTTCGTGTTTGTTTGTTGTTCTGTAACACTGTTTTGTGTTTGCGAAAGCCTTCGTAGGCACAATTTGAAATAATTTTATTTTCCCTGGGGGATCCACAAATTACAAGCACTGCTTTTTAGTGGGTCCCCCACATTTCCTCAGAAATTAAGAATCTCTATTAATAATTCATTATAATAATGTATTTATATGTACAGTGTACTTCTACACTTATCAAGGTAAATTGAATTTGTACATATATTTTTCATATTTTCTGTAACAATACCTGTAATGCCATTGTCTTTTCTTACTGATGGAAATGAAATAAATACGAATTTGAATTTGAATTTGAAACAAGAGAGAGAGAGAGAAAAAAAATTGTATCCTGAGAATAGGTTCTAGCGTATTGTTATTCCGTTCTCATAATCTGTGTAACATGTTATCGGCATCTTCCGTTCTCATGGGAAGAGACTATTGGTCACAGGCCATTATTTCTGAAAATTCATCTCTTTAGCCCCTTTAGGACAACTTGCCGCTCGATTCCTTTCAGTTATGTTGCTCACATTCTTTGAGTAGAAAATAGCATAACATTAGCTAGAGATTCAAGATGCAAACCAAATGACTTATTAATATAATTGGCATTGGTTTATATACATGGTTTATATACATAAATATGGCGATTATATTAATAACTAATGTCAATAATGAAATATAATGGGCATTGGTAAATAACCCTAATAATGCTGGTGAGCGAAGTTTTTTAATTTCTTTTCTTTCCCTTTCTTTTCTTTTCTTCTTTCCTTTTTTACTTTTGCTGTGGTTGGAACCCCCTTTTCAGGCATGAAAAGTGGGAGGGGGAGGGTATTCCCGCCCCCACATTTGAAAACATCTGAAAACATAACGCCCCCACTTATTTTAACCACTTATTTTTTACCCACTTATCATTTTATCCACTATTTTAAGCTTTTTTACGTATTTATTGTCGGTCTATCGGACCTTCTAACTATCGGACCCCTACTGAACCTTCGGACTATCGGACCCTTTTGCCGATTCGGTCTATAGAACCTTCTGTCTATTGGACCCTCATGTACATTCGGACTATCGAACCTTCTATCTATCGGACCTTCTGACTATCGGACCCGTTGGACATTCGATGTATAGAACCTTCGGACTATTGGACCCTCCTGCCGATTCGGTCTATAGAACCTTCTGTCTACTGGACCCTCTTGTACATTCGGTCTATCGAACCTTCTATCTATTGGGTGTCGGTCTATCGGACCTTCTAGCTATAGGGATGACCCCATCCCCCTACCCCTTACCAATTCCCTCTCCACATCCCCTCTTTCTTTCGCCTCCCTTCCCCCTTTCTCCCCTCGCTATTCATTCTGTTTTATTTTCCTCTCGTCCTTACTTTAAGTGCTCTTCCCTCTCCATTTTGCCACTCAGTCTCTCCTACCCCTCTCCCCTTCCTTTCCAGTTCTATACTCCCTTTTCCCATCTTCGACCTCTGTCACCCCAACCCCTTTTCAGCTTCTTAATGCCCCCTTTCTCTTCCATTTCCTCCCCTTCCCTATCTGATTATACTTACACATACATTCTTCTGCCCGCTTCCTCCTTCTTTCCTTCACTCCATCCCTCGCTTCCACTCCCCAACACCCGTCTCTACCTTCCTACTCCAATGTTCTCTACCTCCCCTTTCTGCTCTCCTTTCCCCTTCTCTCCTCCCTTTCTTCCCATTGTTCATCTTTGTTACTTACAATCTCTTTCCCCAACCTCTTCTCCTTTATCTCCTCCCTCCACTCTGATCTCCGCCCCTCCTCTTCCTCTTACACCCCTCCATTTCCTCCCCTTCTTGGTCTATTACCTTTTTCCTTCGCCCCTCCCCTCCCACCTCTCCCCTTATTTTCTTTAAACCCCTCCCTTTTCCACCTTTCCACCATGTCCCTTTCCCTCTCTTCTACGCAAAACTCTTCCTTTCCCTTGTCATTTCCCTCTCCCCTTCCTTTTTTCACCTCGCCACTCTCTCCCCTCTTTTCACATGTTTCAAAGTGTTCCCTCCTCTGCCACTAAACCAACTTTTATTCACCTCACTGCCTCCTTTTCCTCTACCCATCTCCTCTTTTTTTTCACCCTCTCCCCTCTCCTGAGGTCTTCTTTCCCGCTTTCTCAACTCCTTTCCCATACCCACAACCCTTTCTCTCTTCTTCCCTCCCGCATTTTACCTTCTCTGTTCCTCCTCACATTCCTGTTTCCTCGGCGCCCCTAGCTTTTCTCTCTCCTCCCATCGACCATATCTCTTCCCTCCATTTCTCCCCTAATTTTCTTTTCTTCTCTTCCTTGGCCTTTCCCAACTTTCCTCACTGCTCGTTTCCCTCTCTCCTGCGCACCACTCCCAACTTCCCTTGTCCCCCTTCTTTTTCCTCCATTTCCCTCTCCCGTCTCCGTTCACATGGCGCCACTCTCTCCCCTCTATTCCCATTGTCCCTTCCTCTACCGCTCAACCTCTTTGTGTTCACCTCACTGCCCCCTCCCTTTCCTCTACCCTCTACTCATTTTTCCTTCCCATCTTTCCTACTCCTATAAATCCCTCTTGCCCGCTTTCTCAACTCCTTTCCCATACCCACAACCCTTTCCCTCTCCCTGACCCCCACTATGTTCCCTTCCCTCCTTACTTCCGCCCACCTCCTTCCCTTCTTTCCCCCTCTCCTTTCCTTTTCCATCTCCTCTCTGTTCTCTGCTATTCCCTTGCTCCCTCCTTTGCCTCTCCTCTCTTTCTGGCTCTCTCCTTTGTCCCTCATCTCTTGCTCCATCTCCATTCTAATCCCTCTTTTCTCCCCCGGCTCCTCTTCATTTCCTATCCCTCTCGTTCATCTAGGTTTTCGCCCCTTTATCTCTCCTTTGCTCATCCATTCTCTTCTCTCTCATCCCTCATCTCCCTATTTTACCCATCCTTCCCCTTCTTCCCTCCCTTAACCCCTTTTCTATCTGTTCCTTTCCCTCTTCAATCTCTCCTGTGCACCTCTCTCCTCGTCCTACCCTGTCTCCCCTTTCTTCCCTCCATATTCCAGGCTCCTCTCTCTCGTGTTTCTTTTCCCAACCCCCTTCCTCTGTCAACCTCATTTCACCCCCTCAATGCCCTCCCCATCTCTCGCCTATCTCCTCCCCCAATCCAATTCATCCTGCATTATTCTTCCACTTGTTTCTTCCTTATTTTCTTCACCCCGTCACATCCCTTCCCTCTCTGCTCCCTCCCTGGCTCTGCTCCCAGGTTCTGTAGATTTTTTTTCTCAGTACCTATCCCCTTCACCAATTTATTCCTGTTATCCCCCATTTTCATCCCTGTTCCCTCCACTCTCTCCTTCCGCCTTTCTCCCTCCCCTTCCCCTGATCACTTCTCTTCCCATCTCCTCTCAACCGTTTCTTCCCATCATCCATCACTGTCCCTTTCCCCTCTTTAACCTTAACCTCTTTTCACCCCCTTTCCATTCTTCCTTTCTCTTTCTCTCTCCCCGTTGTGATCCTTTCTTCATTTTTGTTCTTGTGTTTTCTGTGCTGTCCATCCCCTACCCTTCTCTTTCTCTCTTTCCCTGTCCTCTCCCTTCTCCCCTCCCCTCTCAGTCTGTTCTAATCTCTCTCTCATTCGCCCCTCTCCTCCTTTTATCCCCTTATTTCCCCTTCTCTCCTCCATACCTTCTCCTCTCTTTTCCCATCCCTCTTTCTTCCGCATCTCCTCTTCACCTTTAATCATTGGTGATATTGATTACCTGATTACGTATTTTTTGCGAAGAAGTTATTTGGGGAAACTATTACTGATGTTATTCTATTAGGTTTACAATGTGATTGTACGGAAGGAATGAAGTCAAAATTTAATGTCCCAGTATAAACGTAGACACTTTTTTTTTGTAAAGTATTTTCCCTTAATCCATGTTTTACAGAGGAATATGTGAATCTCTCTGTTGGACCTACCTGGAATATCTCTTCTCCAAACTATCCTTCAAATTACCCTTACAACTTGAAATACACGTGGTACATCCGATCACTGCCGGGCTATCATGTCCTCATACAGTTCTTCGATTTTAACACTAGAGGGTCGGACATTCTTAGAATTGGGACTGGAGATTCACCAACCTCCCTTTCGAGTGTGAAGATGGAGCTGTCTGGTCACGTATTACCTCCAGATATAATGTTCGTATAAAATCAGACATTTTATTGCATAACATATTCTGAGTATTATACTAAAATTAAACATATATATTAAACCATACCATAACCGCAGCCGTATTAAGTATATCGATTAGACTTGGCTACAAGGAATTATACATGATATAGTTTATTGTATAAGTGCTAAAATATTAAAAGGCATGAGCCTCTCTAAAAATATATCGTTCGTTATTTTTTTTTTTCTCAGAAGGTCAGGGCTGTTTTTTTCTTTGTATTTAAAAATACTGGAAACATGTAATCTTATTGCTTATCCAGATTAGACGAGCCAATAGGTTGGATGGAGTTCACCAGCGGTCGTTCTGTCACTGAGAGGGGATTTCAACTTCAGCTGAGTCTCGTTGATTTAATAGGTGAGATTACAAGTTATAAACTTCTCATTTGCATTAAACTGTGATGGTTATCGACAATATAGTCTGGGAGCCTGTCCCGAAAGTCACCCCACTTCCCCCATAAAATTTGTACTTAGGCCATCTAAGTCATTGACAAAACGGTTGTCACCTACCTACCTAGAAAAAATATTGACCAAAAGATAAATTTTCAGAGAGGATCATGCTTTTTGATACTTGAAGACCGTCAATATGGAATATGTGGGGTGTTGCCAAAAGGGCGTAAAAAATAATATGTTCGAAACAAGATTGTTTTAAAAATTCAGAATGATTCATCAACCATGTCGACGGTATAGGTGGAGTGCTCATCTGTATTGGGTCCATATTAGTTTATCCTATCAAAACTCGCAAAGAGGAAGACGAAGAAGAAGAAGAAGAAGAAGAAGAAGAAGAAGAAATAGAAAAAGAAAAAGAAAAAGAAAAAGAAAAAGAAGGAGGAGAAGAAGGAAAAAGAAGGAAAAAGAAAAAGGTTCAAAGACTCCAATTTGATTGATAATCCCAAGTTACCATGTGACAAACAATTTTTTTTTTCCGTTTTCATACGCACATGTAAGTCTGTTTAATGTAATGCTGGGCTTGCGCAGTACCACGGGCAGATCCAGGGTTTTTAAAAGAGGGATCACAATGAAAATAGAAGAAAACAAAAAATGTATCGGCTCAAAAAAGAGGGGGGGGGGGGGGGGGCAAAGCATTGGAGTCGTGCACGTAAGGTATGACCCTCGGGTTTCAAAGGGAGGGGGGGGGGGAGGGACAGGCCGGATGTATACCCCCACCCCTGAATCCGCAACTGCGCAGTACTGTTTGATATGGGGGTGAGTCATCACTAAAATCCTTTAAAGCTAAACTGAATTGAATTGAACTGTATTGGAAAGGTATATATTAAAAACCCTATAGCAGCTCAAAAGCTGAATTATGGAGTGAACATGCATCGTGCGAAATAATACACACTATAATGCAAATCGATAATACAATTATATTACATTCATATATTTTTTTAAAAATCACAGACATTATGTAGCAGAATAAGCATTAAGATAAAATGAAAGGGGATAAAAGAGAGAGAGAGGGAGAGAGAAAGAGAGAAGGGGAGGGAGAGGGAAGAGAAAAATATAAAATGCGACAGAAGGAGGGATATGGGAGAGAGATAGAGAAAGAGAGGGAAGGATAGGGATAGATGAGGAAGAACAAGAGAGTAAAAGATAGTGAGAGAAAGAGAGTGAGAGGGTGGGGGAGTAGAAAATGAATTATACATCATATTTAAGACCAGATCTGTAACTAGTATAATAAGTCAAGCAGAAGTTAGATTCAGACTCATAAAGATTGTAAGTATGCATTTAGATTTTTAAAGTAAAGAGGGAAAGGGTGATGAATGAAAAAATATAGAGATTTAAAGAGAGAGATGAAGGGATAAAAGGTAAAGGGGAGACGAGAGAAAACAGGAGTAAGGGAAAAGGAGAAGAGGCGGGGAGGGTGAAAAGGGGGATGGGAAAACCATAGGAGCTGGAAATAAATGTACATAGATATAAGGCAATCTAGACATACTATCAAAGAGAACTGTGAAAATAAATGTGTACAGGTTTGAAATTATTAATTTATAGAACAATTATAAAAGATTAGACTGCAATTATCAAAAAGTTCATGGCAGTTTGGGAAATTAATCATTCGGTATGGTGTTTTCAAGAAGACATTGACAAATTTGATTAAGAAATGAATGCAAAATAATTATCATTTAGATAAAAGGCAGAAGAATAATATATAGAACCACAAATGGATGAAAGTTTACGTGCTGGGAATTTCAAGAAATCAGTCAAACACAATTTCAGTATAGCTTTGTCCATCAGCTTTTGAAATTCGCCAGCATTACAATGGGACATCCGAACATTAGTTCTGTGGGCAGTAGACTAGGGTGGTTTAATTGCCCTTGAGTTTGGGTTCTTGAAACACTTTGCCATCGTTCTATTTCATTTTTTTTCTCGTTTGTGACTGACGTGAGATAGACCTCAGATGAGGTGATTGCATTTGTTGTAATGTTACTGCTCTACTGAGGCTTACTTATTGAATAACCCATAGCACACTCTTTATAGGGAAGGTCAACCCTGATAGCAAGCCCATTTAAATAAAAGCATAAAATATGAAAAGCAGAACAGCGAAGTTTTCAGGGAAATCCGATGAAGAATAAGTAAGTTACAAATGTCTAAATTTGAGATCTATGAAAACACAAATAATGACCACTCTTTTTTTCTTTTCGTTGCTTGCAGCAAGGGAAGATTTTTATTAAAGAAAGGATTTTAAAAATCCCTTTTATGGCTATTGATGAAGGACATTGCTTTTATTAAACGGGGGGGGGGGGGGGGGGGGGGTACAAACACATACATGTTTATGTAATATGTGTATTAACAGTGAACAGAATGAATGAAATACCTACTAATGCATCTCAATGCATTATAGAGCTACCACGTTGGATCTTCATCGTGTCATTGCATGGTGTTCAGAATAACAGTCATTGATATATCATAACCTGTAAACCCCGTCTAGAAAACAAAATAAAAACATTAAGGAAAGAATGTATTCTAAACATGCCACAATGAAATTCAGTGTAATTAGCGGATGCGGCTTTGATGATGAAATGCATTTTTTTGTAATCATCTCCCTTTATGTTCATCAGTAATGATCACCTTGCAACTAGATAATTGGGGGCGTAAATGAAGCTGGAAATTTGTCAGGATTGAGACAGGCTAAGACATTGAAAGAAACGATGCAACAACAGAACAACAGTGATGAGTGTGATCAGTTCGCGTCACGGACGGACATTTCAAAATTTCCCCAGTTGGGAGGCCTGTAAAAAAAATGATTAGATGTAGTGGATTGTTTTAGGATGTATTTTGGAGGGTATCACGAGGTGTACTGAAAAATGATAAAACAAAAATGCTGCCCCATAATCCCCCCACAAATAATACTAAAATAAAATCACAGATGGTGAGATCCTGTTCATACAGGCATATCTTCGCAAGCAGGGGGCTGACGCCGTTTGCCCAAACATCAAATTTTCATTTTCAAATTTTTGGCGAACGAGCGAAGCGAGCGAGCATTTTGTTTTAATTTTTCGCAGTGAAAATGTATAGAAGTTACATACAGAAATTACATAATTATCTCGGAACCTCGCTGCCAAATATGTGGATATTTGTTCTCCTCGCTGCCCGAATATAAAGTGGTGGCTACCTGAATATCGGAAGTTTAACACTTTAATTATTAAATTCCATTTGGTTTTTTGAAACACTTTGCGATCGTTCTATTTTTCGTTTTTTCTATTTTTCGTTTGTGACTGACGTGAGATGGACCTTGGTGCTATGGTTACATTTGGTGTGATGTTATCCCTCTAGTGAGGCTAGGCCCTGATATCAAGTCGATTTTGATAGCCCCTGCTATCAAAATGCAAGTGGATACATGTTGGTGTTCAGTCCTACCTACATCTCATATGTTGATATTTAAACTTCTAAATATATTTCATAGATTTTTAAATATTTTTTGAAATAATTTTCTACAACCTGCTAAGCCCAACCCTCTTAAAAAAATCCTTTAGACCATTTGCCCCATTTGACATCATCCGTCAATCATTAGTGAGCTAATAACGATTTTGCAAGTGAAATTGTATTTGACTTTTTTAAAGCGGACACCTGTTACAATACAACATACAATAACAACATAGGAGTTGCTATGTCAGACATGCTGTAGTATCAGCAGGAAAACAAAGACAATGAGGAGGTTCTTTTTAATGAAAATAATATTCAAAAGGTTTGTTTTTTGGCCGGTTTATTAGACGGGGGGGGGGGGGGGGGGAACACACGTTTATCGTTAATGAATGTATATTAAAGGTGAATATAATGAATGATAGAGTTAATATATAAATAATATATAATATATATAAAAGACTACTAGTATGTTGAATTTTAATCATGTTCATAATAACAGTCACCCATATATCAAAACATCTTGGAAGAGTGGCGTTCGGTTCAAGATTGCGCATGTATGCGATGACCTCTGGCCGAAGAATGTTGTCTCGGTATCTCTCTGCTGTCAGGTTTCCATCAACGATGATAAGCTGTGTCTTTCCCTCAGCAGATAAACTTCTTGAATCATTCATGACCGATTCAACATCATTCACACACACCCGACATTGCAACAAAAGCAATAGACAATAGCCAAGATAGCCATTCAATTTGCAACTTTTCACTTTTGACTTTGCCCTCTATTCAGGGGTGCTGTACATTCAAGGATGACATAACCATTACAAATGAGGCATGGATGTGAAGGGGGATAAATGAACTTTCCAATGATCTAAAAATCAAGAATGATTAACAAGCCGCCAAAAAGATATCAAGGCTCAAAGTTGAATTACAGAACTTTTTTTGAGGGGTTTATAAAACAATTATAATAAAATTATATAAGGAAAGAATGTTTTTAAACGGGTCACAATGAAATTCAGTGTAATCAGCAGATGCGACTTTGATGATAAAATGCATGTTTAAAAGGGCTAACCTCGCTAGTCATAGGGACCGCTAGTCATAAGGACCACTTATTCATAAGGACCGCTATCCATAACGCCTGACTACATGAACAGCGGTTTTCTTTGGATAGTGGTCCTTCTAAATAGAGAGCCAACCATAGAAAAATTACCTCGCTATTCATAAGGACCTCCATTCAATATCAATAACTCTTCATAAGGACCGCTATTCATAACGCGTGTTAAATAAATAGTGGTTTTCTATTAATAGCAGTCCTTATGAATAGCGGCCGGACCCGGTTTGAAACATCTCCCTTTATGTTCATTAGTACTGATCATCCCGCAACTAGATAATCGGGTGGTAAATGGAGCTGACAATTTATCAGGCTTTAAAATTATAGTAAATATGTATATGGAAAGAAACGATGCCACAACAGAACAGAAATGAAAGCTGAAAATAATGAGGCTCGATCTGCATAGCATATTACACATTTTAATACATATCGCAATTAAGATAAAACTTGTACCCTTACCCTTTAATCACGTGCAGGGGCGGCGGAGCGTCTTTCAAAAGGGGGGGGGGGGGTGGGGGCACTTTTGTACAAAAGGGGCACTTTTTTGGGGGATGGCACCTACAAAGCGTGAAAACAAGGCGGAAATGCCACTTTGAGACATTAGTATACCGCTACATTCTGATTAATACACTATCGAGGATCATTTTCGACACATGGTTTACGTCTTAACATGTTTTTGAGATAAAGACTACTCTGCAGTTAAGTGTAATGGTCTGATTGTTCATTTGCGAACGACCCTGATAGCAGAAAGAGGAAAAAATGACGTGATATTTACGTCGTTGTTTTTTTACGTCCTGTAATTACGTCAATAAGACGACAACTTGCACCAACGCAAGACGTCATGAGGACGTCTTATTTTGACGTCTTGTACACTCTAAAAACGTCTTGTACACTGTAAAAACTAAAGTGCTACTTTTAGGGGCATGTATAGTGACTGCACCTGAAATGCTGTTTATAGCACTTGTAGTGTGCTAGTTTACCAGCAAAAAAAAATGTGACCGTGGCGAGCCTCGAACCAGGTTCCGCTGATTGAGAGGCGCTGACGTTACCGAAAGACTAACGAATGCTTCTTGCAATCCAGTTTAGTCATGGGAGTCAAGTAGATAACATGAACTATGTGGTGTCGTAAATTCTCTGTGTAACAATATGATCTGCTCTAAATCGTACGATGTGAGTTAGTCTAGCGGTAATGCCAGCAATTCTCGATCAGCGGACCCTGGTTCGAGGCTCGCCAAAATCATTTTTTTAATGAATGTTTAGCAGTTTAAGGAGCCGGTCCAGCTCCCGTGAAAGTGCTGAAATAGCACGCTGTGTGCATTCAATAGCACTCTGAGTGCAGTCCCTATGCATGACCTCAAAAAGTGCTATACAGCACTTCAGGTTTTACAGTGTACAGATGACGTCAAAATAAGACGTCCTATCGACGTCTTGCGTTGGTGCAAGTTGTCGTCTTATTGACGTAATTACAGGACGTAAAAAAGACGAAAACCACGACGTAAATATCACGTCATTTTTAACACTTTCTGCTATCAGGGGAGCGAAGCGAACGAGCAAAATGTTGAAGATATTTTGAATAGCAGCGATTTTCCTAATGATAAGAAGGCAATGGTAAATGCGAGCGAGCGTAGCGAGCGAGCTTTGGACAAATTTTAGAAAAAAAAAATTGTCCTCCTTCACCTGTTATGATTTAGGGGCACTGCTCATTCTTGTATAATTTAGGAAATTGTGGTGCTCCTGCCCCCTGCTCCACTGCCTCTCATTGAGCTGATATCAGTAGGGGGATCTATTATTATGGAGCCTCTCTGATTGTTTGGAGCTAGGTATTTGGCTCTTTTGTGGACTTTAGGAAATAGTAAGCGACATCGGAGTATATAGGTATGCTACATTAAATATATATATAGGTAGGGCACTTATCAAAAAACAGAAGGGCCACTTATCAAAGGAAAAAAATAATTCTATTAGAAAGAAAAAGGGGCACTGATCGGAATTACAAGGGACACTTTAAAAGAGGCATTTATCAGAGGTGAAAAGGGCAGTTATCATAAGGAAATATTGCACTATTAGAACGGAAAATGGGCACCAATCAGAGAAAACTAGTCGGGTTTCAAAGGGGACACTTATCTGAGCTTAAAAGGGGCACTTGTCAGAAGGTGAAAAGGGCACTTATTAGAAAGAAGAATGGGCAGTGATACGTAGAAAAAAGGTCACTTATCAGAGGTGAAAAAGGTCACTTATAAGAAGGGAAAACTATTAGAACGGAAAATGGACACTGATCAGACGGAAAAAAAGGCACTTAGAATAAAAAGTTGCACTATTAAAATGGGAAATTGGCACTAATTAGACGAAAAAGGCAATTATTAGATTTCATAAGGGGCAGTAATGTCTGAGGTTAAAGGGGGCACTTATCAGAAGGTATATAGGGCACATATTAGAAAGAAAACGGCGCACTATACGAAGAAATGGGGGCACTTATCAGCTATGAAAAAGAGCACTTTTCATAGATAAAAAGGGGCAAATTTGGGGTAATTGAAAAAGTGTGCGGAGCACCATCTCTGATCACGTGTACTGCACATAAGAAGTCTTTACGGCCAGTACATTGTGGATAATTATTTGTAAGGCGAAAATATGAGGTTTTGACATTTCCCGAACGAGAGGGGAAAATGATATTACAAAAGTCGTGTTTTCCGTTAAACTCGAATTTCCCAAACCAAAACAAAATAAAGCAAAACAAAACAAAAACACCCCAAAATTGGTTTGTGTTGAAAGGAAATGGCTGCGCCTCCTGTTCGAGGGAAAAGGAAGGGAACTTATTAAAAATTGCCTTATTCGGGGTAAAAGTACCAGTAGCTTAGGGGATTCCCCCCCCCCCCCCCCCCTTATACAATCGTGGATCAGCAGCATGTAATGAGTTCAGATTTATTGGAAAGTAGAATATCCATTACACCAAAAAAGGAAGCATTTTACAAGAAATCATATATTGGCGTGATCTGCAAAGGCGTAGGAAAGATGGGATGGGCTGGGGATGGTGCAGCCCCTTCCTCCCAAAAATATACTAGTTCATAGAGGTGCGGAATAACCTCATATTCGAGCAATGAGATGCCTGTATAACCTCACATTAAGCGGTGACATGTGTATTACAATTATTTGGTAATGTAATTTATTTTGACGATGAAGTAATAAATTTACCGTTGTAACGTAACTAATTGATTCCCTCGCTTGAAAAATGTAGACACTAAATATTCGGGCAAGAAGCGTCAGCTCCCACACCCCCTGGAAAATGTCCTCGTGCACCTATAGTGATCCGTTCGAAAAATAATTCCCTGCAATATTAGAATGATTATGCTGCAAAATTTAGCTTTCCACTCTTGATTAATACAGAGCTGAATACTGAATAGTGGTTTGCGATTTATGTTTAATGTACATGCATGTACATTACATATAACATGTTTCAATTGCAGACATTGTTGTGCTCATTTTTATGTTTGTATGAACATTGTTACCAGTAAGTCATCGCATAGTCAATCATTGGATTGGTGATATTTGACTACAATGTATTTTATTGCGAAGAAGTTAATGTATCACTTTTGTGAAATTATGACGAGAGAAAGTGATTGTACGGATTAAATGCAGTGAAATGTCCCCGCTCAATCGAAGACACCTATTTTGTCATGTATTTTGCCCACCAACCCTTGTTTACAGAGGAAAACGTGAATCTCTCTGTTGGAGTAAGCCCGATCATCTCATCTCCAAACTATCCTTCAAATTACCCTATCAACTTGCGCTACTATTGGTACATCACAACACCGCCGAGCTATCATGTGCTCGTTCACATTTTAGATTTCAGCACTGAAGAAGATTTTGACCCTCTTATAATTGGGACTGGAAAGGCCTGGGATATGTGCCGCCCCCCCCCCCCCCCCCACACACACACACAAATAGTGTTTCCTGTCGGAATAATATCAAAGTGTTTAATTTAACATTCTGTTGCAAAACAAAACCCAAAATATATAATGAAACCAAAAATGAATGAAATAAATAAAACATTCCGGTGTCCACCTTGAAGAAAGCAATGAACCCCTATGCACTCCATTGATATAATATTTGCTACGCAGAGAAGTGTGATTAATTGAACTGCGAAATTCCATTATTGCTAGGTATGAATGTGAGACCTCTTCGCCATTATTCCTTAACCTCAAATCAATATCTCCAAAATAGTTCTTTATTGTGCTTTCGATTCAAAAGAGTTTTGTAAAGATTTTGGTAATGAAAACCAGCCCAACGTTTTAATTGTTGTTTCAACAATTTGATTGTATTACGATGAAATGTGTTGAAATTGTGTCAGACTTACTTGAGTAAATATTACCTTTCCCTAAAGAGTTTTTGATTTTTTGAATATTCGATAATGACAATGATACTAATCATGCTTTGAAATGTTCGAAAGTTTGGATTACTGTATTCACTATACACAATTGGCATGTTTATTATCTTTAACAGGAATACAACAATCACCAGGTGACATGGTTGTCCTGAGAGGACCCTGCTACCCTGCCATATGTAAGGCTTTTCCCACTGAAACTTCAAACGGTGAGATTTTCTTCCTGTCACATAACTTGAGCTGATAGAGATGTTGGTTTGTCTTTTGCCAATTTCTGGTTATAATAATAAGCAGGTTATAACAGAGTCCAAATGGGTTAACACTGAATAATTAAAACCTATGATGATGCTGCTGATGATCATCATAATAATAGTAATAATAATAACAACAACAAAGTAAAATATAAATGAAATGAAAATACAAATTTGAAAGTCAACCATGTCCCACGTGTGCACAATATTTCAGTAAATAAGAATTTCTGCAAGTTTTTCATTATTGCATTTAATTTTTATGGTCTGAAAGCTAAACAATACAAAATGACATTAAATCAATTTGAGAAACTAGCTCGAGTTAATTCCGAATCGTTTATTATGTAGGAGATTTTTTTCGACCTTCAAAATAATAACAAAACATAGCAAAATCTTTTTTCAAATCACATTGACCCATACTTACATGAGACCGTTGGTTATACATATGAATCTGGATTAGCTGGTCGGTTTTGCCCATTACTCAGAGCGTATACGTTTTATATTAACACTTTCATGACCAAAAAAATTGAGGGTTCAATTGATCACCTTTCAAAGTGGCAACAATAATATTTATTTTAATGCTTCATGATTCTAATAAATGCAATGTCTTTGTTTGAAAACATATTTGGAGTCAAAAGGGGCCTGAGCTTTCGATCCTAGCAGAATCTTCGTCAGAGACAAAAAGACAAACATAAAAAGCAAGACAAGCATATATATAGACTACAGACACAAAACAGTATACATGTAACGTGAACTGTAAGGGAGGGGCTGGGGACACAAAACAATGGAAACAAAAGGGGACTGTGGGGAGTCAAAAGCAAGGAGTAATCTGAAAGTCGAACTGTAGGAGAAAGACAAAAAGTATAAACTGGGACTAAAACAACTAACCAAAACAGGACAGACAAAACAAAGAGGATAAGGAGGATCACGGTGAAGTGATGCAACAGCAGAGAAGGAACTAATTATGGAAAACAAGCTGCTGAAAACTGCTTATCCAATAATAGCGAGCCAATGGAGTCAAATGGAGTCAAAAGGGGCCTGAGCTTTCGATCCTAGCAGAATCTTCGTCAGAGGCAAAAAGACAAACATAAAAAGCAAGACAAGCATATATATAGACTACAGACACAAAACAGTATACATGTAACAGGAACTGTAAGGGAGTGGCTGGGGACACAAAACAATGGAGACAAAAGGGGAGTGTGGGGAGTCAAAAGCAAGGAGTAATCTGAAAGTCGAACTGTAGGAGAACGAAAAAAAAACATAAACTGGGACTAAAACAACTAACCAAAACAGGACAGACAAAACAAAGAGGTTAAGGAGGATCACGGTGAAGTGATGCAACAGCAGAGAAGGAACTAAATATGGAAAACAAGCTGCTGAAAACTGCTTATCCAATAATAGCGAGCCAATGGAGTAAAATGGAGTCAAAAGGGGCCTGAGCTTGCTCCATTGGCTTGCTATTATTGGATAAGCAGTTTTCAGCAGCTTGTTTTCCATATGAAAACATATATGGTTAGGAAATCTGACGAAAAAGTTGGAAAATATACAGGTTTTGATGCAAAACAATGATTATGAACCTCTAAATTTCTTGCCAATTTAAGGATTTTAAGGCTTATTCTCCTCTTTAAAATTCTCGGCATCAAACGCAAAATGGTAGGCAACAAAAATCGACACATTGTGTTTGCAGATTCTTTTTAATCTGTTTACTCATGCATCTGGTATATTTTTTAGGGCTCTGAATCAAAAGTTATTGAGCCAAAACCACAAAATGTCAAGTGTCTCAAAAGGATTAAAATCTTTTGACAGATATAATTGATCTGTAGTCCAGAACAATCAATGTAAGTTTTTCTTCATTCTATGAGAATTTTTTCCGTCATTAGCATAATTGAAAATGATTGTTTGTTTCAATCAAAGAGCTGCACTGTAAAAAAAAAAATGGTTGAAAAATTGCTCCACATAAGGGTTCTTTCACTAACATGTTTCCGACCACTTTGGGCAATTTTGTGCCCTTTTATGTAATGTTTCGGACAATTAAGATCATCTTTACTACAAATTGAGCAAAAATCGTCCGAGTTGGGCATATTGTTGCCCAATATTTTGTCGGACGTAGTCATAATTACCCTAGTGTTGGCAGTTTTTCACCTAATATGTTTTACAGTGTGTCTCAATACCAGACCTCATTTACATACATGTAAATCTGAGTGTCGAAAGGCAGTGTAAGCGTTGATAAAATGGGAGGTGGGGGGGGGGGCACTTATTTTTCCGAAGGTCCGATTTTCCGAAGGTTCGTAATTCACAAACAGTAATCAGGCGATAATTCTGAATTTGTTTCATTATTCCGGACAATTATTGCATTACTCCAAAGATTCATAATTACGAAAATAAGATAGGGTTCATTATTCCGAAGGTTCGTATAATCACCGTATTTCCGACGTAAGGTTATATTACATTTTCAGAATTATGAACCTTCGGAATCATGAAATGAAGAGCTGACATGCGAAAGGGACTAAATCCATATTTTATCATTTGGCAGTTCTTTTTAAATAGACATTCACCATGTGCATCAAACTCACTATAGTCCAACTCCCAAAAGTTTCAGGAAGTTTATTAAAAATGGACATGAAATTCATGTTTTCATTCAAAAGGGCCTAAATCCAAAATACCTTTCATGCAAAGGGCCTATATCCATTTTATATCCTGTATCCTGATTGGCTAAAGCCAAACCGTCACTGTCCTAACTGACCAATCAGAAATTGCCACACAAACCAGCTAGGATGTGGATGAAATTATTGCTTTCATCACGATTTTGATTACTTCACTGAATTCTACTGTGATGGAGCTTGCAGATATAACAATCCCAGAAAAAAGTAAGAAAAATGAAAAGGAATGCCAGAGAAACTAAGCAAAATTCCAGAGAAATAGTGGCGAAGGCGAGTTGGCCTATTCATAATGCAGATTGTAGTCCCATGTGTGAATTTCATGTTTGTAATCCATACATAGTGTACACTGTCACTGATAACGAATCAGTTTTGGTCTGTCATTGTAAAATAATTTCAACATACTATTTATTCTTTGGAATTCTTAATCTCTGTTATGACAGTTTAATAATGTTTTTTTTCTCTCCTTCAAATTTGACTTAGTGTAGATGATCAAGTAATTTAGTCACACATGACTAGTTTGTTTAAAGTGTATGTAAAATATTCAGAATTGAAATACTAGAAGTTTCTTGACAACTTTTCGATAAACTCTCACTTATTAAAAAAAAAAAAATTTGTAATTTGTATATTTTTCTTACCAAAAAGTGTTAAAGTTACTTGAGTTGAAAATTAATAATGAAATTTGCACTTAATTGTCTCTTGTATGATTTATTTTGCTTGTACATGTCATTATGTTGATCACTCTATTTTGATGTACAGGTGAAAGCGATTTGAAAAGAGTTTGAAGTTGAAAATGGTTAAGCTGATGCTTACAGTTTTATTATTGCATCAACGATGTTAACTGTTATGGGATTAATTCCTAAAACATATCTAAGATAATTAAATTGATTACGATGATGATTGTGATGATGATGATAATGATGGTGATGATAATGATTATGATGATATGATTATGATGATGGTGATTACGATAATGCTGATGATAGTAATGAAGAATGGATGTTGTGATGTGAAAGGGACGGTAAAACGTTGTTGCTATGTAGGGCAAAGTGGATTTAGTCCCTTTTTGCATGATTTCACATTTTTCTTAGTTTTGTTTGTTTTGTTTGATAAAGGGAAAGTCCACCCAGGTATTTACTTGATTTTAATAACAGTTTGAACAAAATGCGATAAGAAATAAGAAACATATGACTTTTTGAAGTTATCAATTAAACACAGATTGGAAACTACGTGGCGTAGCTTGCGAGTGACCTTGAGTGAGTACACCTACTTTTCGAATATTCGCAAAAGTTGCTGAGCGCAAAATGCCTCAAACACGATAAAAAGTACTTTCGAAAAATAAGGGTAATTTAAAGGTCTATTCCCTGATAGCAGAAAGAGAAAAAATGACGTGATATTTACGTCGTCGTTTACGTCTTTTTTACGTCCTGTAATTACGTCAATAAGACGACAACTTGCACCAACGCAAGACGTCATGAGGACGTCTTATTTTGACGTCATCTCTACGTCTTGTACACTGTAAAAAGTAAAGTGTTACTTTTAGGGGCATGTATAGTAAATGCACCTCAATTTACCAGCAAAAAACCAGCCTCGAACCAGTTCCGCTAATTGAGAGGAGCTGACGTTACCGATGGACTAACGAATGCTTCTTGCAATCCAGTTTAGTCATGGGAGTCAAGTAGATAACATGAACTATGTGGTGTCGTAAATTCCCTATGTAACAATATGATCTGCTCTAAATCGTACGATGTGAGTTAGTCTAGCGGTAATGCCAGCAATTCTCGATCAGCGGACCCTGGTTCGAGGCTCGCCAAAATCATTTTTTAATGAATGTTTTGCAGTTTAAGGAGCCGGTCCAGCTCCCGTGAAAGTGCTGAAATAGCACGCTGTGTGCATTCAATCCCTATGCAGTCCCTATGCATATGCCCTCAAAAAGTGCTATATACAGCACTTCAGTTTTTACAGTGTACAGATGACGTCAAAATAAGACGTCCTCTTGACGTCTTGCGTTGGTGCAAGTTGTCGTCTTATTGACGTAATTACAGGACGTAAAAAAGACTAAAACCACGACTTAGATATCACGTCATTTTTTCCTCTTTCTGCTATCAGGGTTGTACTGCCCATAGAAATCAGGTTCGGATTAAGTAATACGCCATAGTAATGTTCGCACATTTCTAAAGGTGATAGACAGGGCTACTGAAATTGCCTTCAGTTGATTTTTCGAAAGTAGTCTTCATCGTGTTCTCAGTTTTGAACTTGATCAAATTGCATATCAGGCAGTCTTGTATGAGGCGTACTATCGGCTGCCGACTGCTGACAACCAAAGAAAGCTGCGACCATCGACATCCAATTTGCAAAAAAAATAATAATAATTCCGCTATCAGTTGCCAATTGGGTGTAGGCTATTAATCGCCGAATGTCGTACGAACATTGTCCGATCATCAAAGACTAATTGGCGACCGCTCGTAGGAATGTCACAGAATGGTCGGCAGTTGATGGGCGATTTATCGGCGATTATAAATAACTGGTCGGGGATTAATGGCCGAGTTCTTAGGGCAGTCGGCGATGTATGGGAAAGGTATGATCACTGGCGCAAACATGCATAAAACCTATATATTGATTATCATCATTATCACCATCATCATTATGAAGAATTTGGCGTCACCTGTGCATAGGAGGGGTGATACCAGGTTATGATGATTAGGCCACCTCTTGTTACAATACATGAATAATACATTTCAATAGATTGAGGCATCGACTACTGAAATGTGTTATTTATACATTCATTCACCTCCTTTATAAACAAAACAGCTTTTTCAAAAGGCAACACAATCAAAACCACCCTCGAGTCTATTTCATGAAAATCTTTGGGATGATTTTGGTTATTGTTGGTTGACGGTGGTCGTTTGTTATTTGGAGATCAGTCTCGACCTCATTTTCAACCCAAATCTGCTCGCCGATGGTTGACGAGCACTAAAGATCAGTCGGCTATCAGTCTGAGAACTGTCGCCCACCCTTGGAAAAACCCAGGAAAACCTCTCCACATCCAGTTTGGTCGGCTGGTCAGGAGGTTTAACGCTGCTGCATCGAAAAGCTTTTCGATGCAAACAAACTCGCAAACAAAATGCTCCGACAACCAGTCGCCAGCAGCTGACAACTTTTTAAAGACTGATAAAAACCTCTTTGCGCTTTCTGACAACTAATTACTGACCAGTGGTTGTCGAAAGTCGACAAACGTCGTAAGCCTAGTGAGATATAGGCTTAAACTAGTAATTACTGATTTGAACAATCATTTAATCCTTCGCCCTATACCTAGCCGCGGACACCCCAAGCAATTGATTTCTGCAGGAAGGACTACCTACAATGGTGGTGGTCGTGATGGTCATGGTTGGGGTGTGGCGTATCCAGTATTGGCCCTTGGGTGGAGCTGGTGTAGCTCCTCGAAGGCGCACGAAAAATGTCAGTACAACTTGATGTGCCTGTACAAGAACGGAGCTGCCCATATACATTTAGGCCTTGTCTTTGGAAGATCGAGTCACCTCCGCTAAATCAATTTCTGGATACAAAACCATGGTTGTGCACGGCTAGGCAATAAGGATAAGGATTTAATGGTAGTTCATATCAATAACTGATGGTTAACAGAGCACATAATATTATGATTCATATACATTTTGATCAAATTCTAGAATGATGCATTTTTGCGCAAACAAATCTTTAGCGAATTTCCACAAAGGAGCCAATACTGATGCAAGCCTAAAATAAGAAGTATGGTCAGATGTCAGCCGGTTAAACATAGCCAGGATTAGCTTCGTGAATGTAGAAAAAAAAAAATGGCTATATGCCTTCTACACACGAAGCTAGGCGTTATTACCCAGCAATCAGATTCCGCACGGGGTAGTACGACATGAAAAATGCCCTGAAATCACACTTTTCTGATAGTTTCCGCGACCCACAGACCCTTCCCCACAGCGTTTCCTCCTAGGGAAACGTTTGTAATGACAATTTTTTTTCGATTGACTCTAATTTTGGAAATATATCCATAAAAAGATGATAAAAATTTCAGAAAACTCACCAGCGTTTGCGTATCCATGCCTCCGAGGTCATGCAGATCAAAATGGCGGCACGATCGCCGTAATCGAAATCATGAAAACTATTAGGCGCCGTTTGTAAATTTATTATTTAGCTCAATTATTTACATATAATTCATAAAGGATACAATGTTTTATAAATAATGAATTTTGCAATTTCCATAATATTTGATATATAATGAATTTGTGAAATCATTATTTATAAATAATGGAAACTTCAAAATTCATTATTTATATATGATGAATATTGTAAAATCATTTTAAAAAAATGGAAATTGCAAAATTCATTATTTATAAAACATTGTATCCTTTATGTCATTTTATCGTATAATAATCGTAGAAAAGAGCTAAATAGTGAATTATATGTAAATAATTGAGCTAAATAATAAATTTACAAACGGCGCCTAATAGTTTTCATGATTTCGATTACGGCGATCGTGCCGCCATTTTGATCTGCATGACCTCGGAGGCATGGATACGCAAACGCTGGTGAGTTTTCTGAAATTTTTATCATCTTTTTATGGATATATTTCCAAAATTAGAGTCAATCGAAAAAAATTGTCATTACAAACGTTTCCCTAGGAGGAAACGCTGTGGGGAAGGGTCTGTGGGTCGCGGAAACTATCAGAAAAGTGTGATTTCAGGGCATTTTTCATGTCGTACTACCCCGTGCGGAATCTGATTGCTGGGTAATAACGCCTAGCTTCGTGTGTAGAAGGCGTATAGCCATTTTTTTTTTCTACATTCACGAAGCTAATCCTGGCTAGTTAAACACACCCTCAGCCATGGTTTAATAACAAAAAATCGTATCGATATCGTGAATTAATCATGTTGTTATATGTTCAATGTGTCCTTTTTTATACGCACTGAAATTTAGTTGAATACCATTGTCACACCTGGATATGTCCAGAGGACTTTGACATGTTAATCTAGATTTAGGTTGTTTGACCAACTCTCACGAACCAAGAAAAATTAATTCTAGAAACAGTTATTTAAAGTTAATATTCTGTTTAATAAGACAAAATCCCATCTGGGATTATAAATCTTCAAATCCAAATCAGAATATAATACAACAATCGTTTCAATAATCTGGTTAACAGTATAAACAGTACAACAATATGAATTTGAATAATATAATTACTTTTAGCACATGTGCATAATTATGATTCCTATTTAAATACTAATTATTGTATAAACGTTATAGGCCTGTTTACTAAATAAATGTTCACGTGAATTATCGCTTTCTGTTGGAGTTTCTATGTTGAATCCTACATCGGGCGTGATGAACTGAAGATAAGCGATGAAGTAGAGGTTGCGATGTCCTTCCCTGAAGGAGCTCCGTCGTTGTCCTGAACCCGTAATAAGCTTGGGTGAACGACTAGTCTCATCGCACCTTGAAACCGACGAACCGGACGGGTATCCGATCATTCCACGAATCCGTGAAATCTTGAATCCTTAAGTATTTCTAGGATCCAGAAAATTCCGCCATCTACAATACAATATTTATCAAAACAAGATGACGTCATATCTATAAAGCCTATGGCCTTAATTATATCAAACATGTACTTGTATAATCAATAATCAATATATAATTCAAACATGCACATGTATAATCAATAATCAATGCATAAAAGATCAATTCTAGTTCACGATTTCAAATATCAACCTAAATGAAATCTATAGAAACAAATACAGAAGTCTATAACTAAGACTATCAGGACATTTCCTTTCGCAATCAAAATTACATCATGCAAAATTACTGACAAGCAAACTCTCCAAATGTGATTTACAAAATACACATAAACATCAAAAAGTTTACTCTCATATTATGACATGGAATAAGTATAATTATTCAGGTTTCTGTCATATGAAAAAATCTATACCAAATGTTTATAATAAGTCTTTAGTCCTCTTGTAATATTTTAACAAAGTCAGAAAAAGGATCAATTCTTCTCTCAGAAATAAGACATGCATTTCGACACAAAAGTAGCTTAAAAACAAATAAAATGTCACTTACAGTCTGATTGGAAAAGTCCTGCTTACTGGAACCACAGGCTGCCTACCCTGGCATCTTGGGCGTGGCTCTCTGGCAGTATTGCTGCTGCCAAATCCCGCAGCAACCTTAGCAGCTCAAAGCTTCTAACAAAATGGCTGCGCTAGCATGCATGCATTGCCCTAGCTTGCCTTAGCTTTCCCAACCTAGCAGAAAACCACTCTACCATGAAATAACAAAAGACTGCATGGTACAGTAAACCCCAGCCACTATACAAAACTGACCTGCTTAGGAATTACAAACACCTGCAATTGTAAAAGATGCTATGTATCTTTGACAACCATATTCTTTTACCCAAGCTTTTACTCTTTTGTTAACATTCCAAAAGAAGAACAGTCTAATAAGCAAACATACGTTGAAAGTTATGTTTAAAAGGGGACTTGGACCGAAATCTGCTCTGTGAATAAAAGTCATTTAGCCTAAAACCATTCCAAAATTATGTAGTACATAATTATACACTGGACAGCATGCAGAAGATTGTATATGAAATCACTATGTACCTCGTTTCGTGACCGTCTGTGTGTTTTTTTTTAATTTTCAAAATTAAAGTGAAACACTAGCTAATAATGAAATGTCCCGGTTTTATTGCTTACCCCTTATTATTATTACCAAATAAAACTCACGGGCCGCTTGTAACCCCCCCCCCCCCTAAATTCGCCAATAAACACTGTAAGTGGTAAGTGGATTTCGATGAATCTGTCGTGTACTCCAAACCTTTATGCCCATGTTCTTGAAAGCGGCTTCCTGATACGTTAAACCTAGCCCACTGATTTATAAACGGCCAATTGAACGTTATTATGTAACAGAATGACAATACGAGATTAATATTTTTTTTGGAAAATAAAACAGAAATGAAAATAATGTATTTTTATTTAATTGCGGTATTATGGTGATATGTGCTGGATGAAATGACAGACATTAGGCATTTCATAAATCGGTGAACTAAGTTTACAACCTTGGGTGAGGTTTCGACCAGGCCCTAGGTTTCGCTTACCTCAGACTTCATTGATTATTTTATCTTTTTGATTAAATTTTGCAGGACCAAGATGCAGGCTAATCTCACGTGAATGCCTACTATATTCAAGTTGGTATTCACGGTTTAGGGGTAAGGAAAACATGAATTATTACAAGCTGATAATACATGTACGATAGGTTGTTATTTGTTTTTAATAAACAATAATTCAAACGAATTATTTGTTAGTGGCTTAAATGGTCATTGTTGGTCAAATAGTGGCCAAAATTACCACTCCGTTGTTAGTTCGTCAATAAGACCACCTTTTCTCGAATCAGGGCACATTTTTATATATGATAGGCCTATCAAACCTTCGCTGATAAGAATGTTTGGGAAAATTACCCCTTACCAGAAGTGACCGAAACACTCATTTGTGGCCAAAATGTTGCAAGAAAATCTGGGCAAAATGACCACAATGTCGTGAGTAGGATTCATAAGACATTTTGGGAATCAGGGCAAGAGTTTTACCTGGATACACTTTTCAAACATTCTGAGTGAAGAGAGCATAGTGACCAAATAACTGCTCTCATAGTATTGAAATTTTGCATTAGTAAATAGTAACTTAAAACACACAGGAAAGTCACAGCATATCAAAAATTTGAACATAATAGGCTAGGTTTCATACTTTTACATTGTATCATGCGAGGAAGTGAGAAAAAAAATCTCTTTACCAAATTATGTATCCAGTTTGGCATGATAGAATACTTATATGCGTAAACATCTGCCAAAATCATAATTTAAATTAGCAAACCTTCGGAAAGTTGGAAACTAAATTCCTTATTGTGAAAAGTTTGAAAAGGTTGAAAAGGTTTGATGGTTTATTTTACCTGACTGCTAAGGAATCATGTGTATGCTTGTTATAAGCAACCAGGGGACCGACGGCTCTAAGTCCTCTCCAAGGGGGACTTGGTAATGCGGACTAATGCCTTGCCAAAGGACACTAGCGCATCCACTTGGTTTCGAACCGGGTCCTCCCAGTTACGAGACCACCACTCTACCACTGAGCCATCGCGCCTCCTTCAAGGGAGCTTAGCGATCGATAGATTAAAATCGCTCTATGTAGTATTAAAACGTTACGGAGCATACCAGCCTATATACCAAATCTATATTTTGGCCAAGACTGATCAGGCAATATGAGATCACAAGGGATATTGGGGGGGGGGGGGGGGGGGGTGGGAGGGGGTCCCGTCCCTTGGTAAAAGACTTTACCTTTTCCTTCTGGAGCACTTTTAAACAAAATAACCACAGCCTGCATGTTATTACTGAAGATTGCATGTCCAAGACTTAACATAGCAGACAGGGTCTCTATAGTGCAGACGAGACACTGCATTAGAAAGGCGACCAAGCGGCCAAAGATTGGTGGTAGATCATTACATTTTTGTCTTGTGAGAGGGGGCGGCGAATTCGATTTGACTCAATTCCTTTATAGAAAGAAGCATCTTCCCACTCTTCCCCGACCGAGTGAGAAAAATTTAGTTTTTTGAAATGTGCATGTTTGAATTTTAAAGCACTAGAAAACTATCACAATGAAGCAATGATAATAATATCTTGCGAGGGGCGAGCACAAAACGAGTTTGCCCCTATCCCTCTAGAAGAAAGCCCCTGCCAATCACTTTCGGGGTCTTGATGTACACTGGGTTCCTACAGTATAATATTTTATAAACACTGCATTTACTGAAATGCAAGGAAGCGAAGCGATCTAGTGAGAAACTATAGATCATTCAAAATTAGAACTACATATTTTGGAGCAAACTGTTTCGTCATTAAAACTGGAAAATGATTGATTGAAAAACAACTCTTTGCTAAAAGAAGCACTTTTAGAAGGACCGCTATTCATTTAGTCACGCGTTATGGAGAGCGGTCCTTATGAATAAGTGGTCTTTATGAACAGCGGTCCTTATGACTAGCGGGGTTACCCCGAAAATTTATGGTGTTGCGAGGGGGATGGGGCAAGAACGATTTTTCCGCCACCGCGATAGAGAGAAAAATCCCCCTCGCTTTTGGCCTCACTGGTAGACAGGGTGTCTAAAATCTTAAGATAAACTGCTTTTGTCTTCATATAGCGACAAGTCACACTTATACCTGGACCCTATTTCATAAAACATATTATTAATTAATAACAACTGCCAAAGTTATGTGACAAATTTGCTCACAGCCAATCAGGTTCAACGCTTTCGGTAGTTTATAACAGTTATTACAATTTTGTTATTGATTGATGAAACAGGGCCCTGATCTCAACAAATCTGTTGAGCTATGAAACTGGTCAAAACACTTTTCAGCATCTATTCTTTACAGACGTTTTTTTTCCAAATGGTACATGAACATCGATGAATGACAAAGTGTGTGTGTGTGTAATTGGATTTTTACAGACGTGTATCAATCAGATATGATTATTTACGTCTGGGACCGACCTTTAACGTCACCATCCGAAAGACGTGACTCAGAAAGCTAGTATTCTGTTATTTGTGGACCCAGAACATTCTGATTCACCCCGAGTAATGGATGTTTTCTTCTTGTTGTAAAAATGCACCTTTCCCTTGATTGTTCCTTCCAGTACCGATGCTTTGGGGGCGTCCATCCCCCTACAATGTGTACACTTCATTAATATACTGTGTTAATGAGCAAATTATGAGGATGAATTCATTCGCCCTTCACCCGAAGGTGATGGTCACCCCTCCTTTGCAGTGTACAGTATTTGAAGTGAATGTAGTGCCCTTCTAATATTTGTATTTAGGAACACAGGCAGTCTGCTCTAATCTTCACAGTACACAAGATGAGACAGGACATGTCTTCCGTTGCCTGTAAGTATTCTACAGTGTATTTATCCTTACTATAATTTGGCTAATGCCTGTCTGTCTGTCCTTCCATTTGTTTGAAATCACTTTTCTCCATGATTTTTTACTCAATCGAGCTGGGTTTTTTTTTAAACGTGGTTAAATTGTTCCCAGATTGTCCTGAGGGGGGGGGGGGGGGGGGGGGGGGGGTGGTTTGTGGTATTTTGGTCGTATTATTTAAAGGTTTTTTACAATTCGTAACTTTCTTTGGCAGGCCCGAGTAAAGCTTCGAAGTTCCAGTCCTTTCGACCTTTTTCGGGTCAGCAAAATTACTTAGGCATAGATAGCTTCACGCTACGCTGAGCTTGCACCGGGCACCGTCTATAATATTAAAGGCTATATGCTGAGGAATGAACCGTCGCACTGCGTGTTTATACAGCGCTTGCACCGGGCACCATCTGGGGCCGTTCCACTATGCCGATCTGGCTACGATTTTGCGATTTTTTTTCAGGTCGGGCTAGATCGGGGAAAAATTGAGCCGATCCACAGCCAATACGACGGGGCCACGCTTTCCAAACGCTGTATCTACGACTAGCGCGTGCTCGCTACGCTTTGATTACGATTATCGGGATCCTGAGACTAATAACCGGCGCTCAGGTTACGCTCAATAATGATGTAACTACGCTGTTTGCACGATCTTGCCGATGCGGTCCGATGTATGTGCGCTCTATATGCGACCTAATCACGCTGTTTCCCCGTTCTCGCATAATTTATAATAGGTGAGGGAATTAATGTCACTGCTGAACAGCGCGCAGGAGCAGCGTAGCTAACGCGAGAACAGCGTTGGAAGAGCGGGAACAGCGTGGTAAGAGCGAGAGCGCAGCGCAATAAGAGCGTATTGGGAACTGGATAAGCGAGTCGGGTGCGTAAGGAGAGCGGCATTGCAGCGGGAAGGTCGTGATTCGATCTGCGTGGAGCGGGGCGGCAGCGTAACTATATTGGTGTTTACTAATATCGCCGATCTGGTGCCACTGTTGCTACGCTTAGAAAGACCTTACTACGCTCACCCCGCTTTCTTTACGCTGTCCTTACGATCGCCCCGCTAGCTTTACGATAAATTTTTGATCGGGGAGATCGGGGAGATCGGGGAGAAATTTTTAACGTGTTCAACATTTCTCCCCGATCTGAAAGATTCTCGCTCCTATCCGATCTCACAACGCCGTCTTTACGATGCTGCCGATTGCAAGCGATGCCAGTACGCTTTCCCCGATCTACCAAAATCTACCAGATCGGGATAGATCGGGAGCCAGAGCGGCATAGTGGAACGGCCCTACACGTAAGGCTAAAATGAACCGTATATACAGTAGTTCTACACACTAGGCCTTCAGTCAGTGTGTTTCCCATCCACGTCCAGTGAATACATCTACATGGCATGGTTGTACATGTAACGTTAGATCTAATCTGAAAATTGTTCAAAGTTCAGAAAGTGCCGGTTTAATGAACACCCCGCCCGAATCTAGAACTAAAGTACAACTAGCACCTGAATTTCAGTCACATCGGACATCGGAAACGGCTCTATTTCGGCTTCGATATCGAGTGGGTGATGGGGGGGGGGTATATAGGGGTCCAGTTTTCCTCCATAATTCTCTGACAAAAAAAAAGAAAAAAGAAAAAAACGGTTTTTCGTTCTAAAAGGGGGGGGGCACAATGCATATTTTTCTTCCAAAGTGGGGGAGGGGGGGGGGGGGGCGCATGGGCCGGATGTGCCCCCCTAAATCCGCCACTGATCCTAACATAATTATGTCAATATTGTTATTTATTTGAATGGGAAACTGAATAATATTGTATTCTAAGTGAAGATGCCATAGTTCCACAGAGTTCCATAAGATATACATTTTTCAGTGTGTGTCCTATTCGCTCAATTAAGTAGTACTTAACCTACCAGGGGAAAAAAAATATCAGAAACCTAAACATGCCAGTGGAAGCCTCCAGATCTTATCACTTTTCATCACAGCTGCTAACCCCCCCCCCCCCCCCCCCCCATATCTCTCTCTCTCTCTCTCAATTTCCCACTGGCTGTTTCTCACCCTCATATTTCCACTGTTTCCCTCTCTCTCTCTCTCTCTCTCTCTCACTCATTTTCCCCACCACTGTTTCCCACTGTATCACTCTCTCTCTCTCTCTCTCTCTCTCTCGCTTCTTTAAACATTCCACTATACTTCTTGCTTCTTTCAACATTCCCCTATTATGACTGAGCAACCTTTAATTGGAGAACTACAAACAAATGCAATCTGTTGTACATTGTAGGGTACATATACTTACACATTTATTTTCGACTTAATACATGTAATGATAACATTTTTATATTACAATAATTGCCTCTTGACTGCTTACTAAATACACCGTGTTACAATACATTTTTTCCATTCTATAGTTAGATTTTGATTTCACTCCGCAATGATATTCATCTATATTTAAAGAGAAGTCTGCTATGAATCAATTATTCATGTATGCTTCATCAACAAACTAATATTGCCTTTCAGTGTGAATGGTACTTGGGCTGTACATAGGAGAAGACCCCCCCCCCCCCCATGGTGCCACGGGTAATTTCTGCTAGTATTTCTAATTTACATTGTTCGATCCCTTCACCATCCACTAAAACGGGGGGGGGGGGGGGGGGGGGGGAGGTTAATTATTGATCAAACCAAAAGTATCATGATGATAGTGAAAACTTACAAACAACAATGCCTCTCCCAGCAAATATAGTTTTATTATCATGGTAACTTTGATGAACAAATTTGCAGTGTGAATTCATTACTATCATCTTTAAAGGAGAATGAAACCCTGACGAAATATCCTTTTTAATGAAAAGAGAGGATTGAGAGAAGCAATTAAAAAAAAGTTCCATCAAAATCGGTTAAGAAATGAAAACGTTATGAAAGTTTGAAAAGTCTCAATTTACTTTCTATGGAGATCCTCAAATTGGCAGGTTTAGTAGTACAACTCTCAATATGTTTTGTACACAAAATTTCATATTTTCTTCATTATCTCTGAAGATGCTGCTTGTCTTTTTGTGAACTAAACATAATGTTGTGTCAAATACATTTTTCCATGATATCTTAAGCTAAGAAGGAGACAAGCTGCACTTGAGAGATAATGGGGAAAATATGAAATTTTGTCTACAAAACATATGGAGAGTTGTACTACTAAACATATCATTTTGAAGCAACATTGCCAATTTGAGGATCGCCATAGAAAATAAATTGAGACTTTTCAAACTTTTTGTTACTTTCGTAACCGATTTTGATGGAACTTTTTAAAACTTGCTTCTCTCTATCCTCTCTTTTCATGAAAATTGATTTTCCCCCAGGGTTTCATTCTCCTTTCATATCGTCTTTATCGGTATCATAAGGATTCAGAATCATTAATAGCAAAATTAATATGCGAGTGAGCAGAAGGTCAAAAGGATGCAAAACATTAGGCGACATTAATACTCATGTATATAGTATCCGTGAGATATATTACGACGTAAAACATATCACTTGTTAATATTCACCACTTTTTAAAATAAATAATGTATACAATTGTGGTACCTACAACGGAAGTTGACTTCATGAATAATATCGTATTTTCAAATGGAGTTCTACATGTCTTTTCATTTGTTACATAATTATGTTATGTATGTATGCTTTATATTCTAAGCTTCTCGCCAAACTGTGGTTTGTAAAGGTAGCCTGTATGGTTAGATATTTGTATTTCATTAAAAGTGTGAGAAAA
>CM046864.1:36748255-36845820 GCA_025617745.1 Heliocidaris erythrogramma | reverse complement strand
AAAGGGGGCTGCAGGAAAAAAAATCCTCAAAAAGCCTTTTATGTCTTTGTTTTTATCTAATGGTGGGGGGGGGGGGGGGGGGTTGGCCTCTTCAGTTTTCACTTCACCCCATGATCTGCCTGCATGTATGTTTGAGGTAATACTGGCATCCATAATTTCATGATTCACAAATTAAATCCATATTTGAATATTAATAAGACCAAATGAAATGACAATACATTTGGTTTTTCTATCAATGAAAAATTAAATACGTACATGAATTTCAAGCAAATGTGTTGATAAATAAGAAACATCTATTTTGATCCTCGGTTTACTTGCAGATCTGGATGCAAGCAACTCTTTGGCATGTCTGTCATTGAAGAAATCAACTTGGAGCACAATCCCATACCTGGTGATACCTACTCAGAACTTTTACAACATCAAACATTAATAATAATATGGATTGAAGGTGGTATTTTCTTTGTTCAATCCCCCCCCCCCCCCCCCAATCACCCCCACACTTGGAAATTATGTTGTCAGCATAGTAGTCTGCAAACACAGACCCTAATTTGACACTTAATCAGAAATTCATTGTCTTGAGAGAAGCCTAATTCAGCTACCTTCTGGTCATGTCAGGAGCAGCTATAGTACATGGCCTATGGTAGTCTTACAGTGCAGACACTCTTTTACAACTGACCAGGGTTTCTGCATGCAAACTATCAGTATAGGGCCATTCACAAATGGGGCGGCAATGTTGATTTTCGAAAATCGGTACTAGTTTTTGAGACATTATTCAAAGCTTTTTATGTATGTGGACATGAAATCTCTGAAAATAGTGAGATTCTAGTTGTTATTCAAATTGTCATTACTAACTTTACAGTTAAATTACTTTGCAGGCACAAAACTTTGTCAATTAGCATAATTCAATATCCAGATGTGACCCCTCATAGTTCATAAGGCTTTCCTATACTAAAGGTTTTTTTGACACAGACAGTGACATAGCCAGCATATGGTGAAGCCTATACCCCCTGGCTCCAACTATTTGGAGACGATTCCACTGTCCTGATCAACAGCCTCCAAACCAACTTTGACGGACCCTGGTTTAAAACTGAATCCCGTCTTTCAGATGGCATTTCTATGCCCAAAAGTAAATAATCATGTCTGATTAATATGTGTCTGTAAAAACCCACTTGTAAACATTGGTGCAATCATAGCTAACAGAAGCAGTGGCAGATTTAGGGGGGGGGGGGGGCGCACATCCGGCCCGTACCCCCACCCTCTTTGGAAGAAAAATGTGCATTGTGCCTCCCTTTTTAGAATGGAAACCTTTCTATTATATGATAATTGTATTGTTTGTACTACAGTATACTATATATTGATGATTCAAGCAAAATTTGCATTTGAAATATGTAGTTACTTGAAAATTGGGAGATGAAACGTTTTTATTTTCAACAAATCATGTGAACTACTGAGAATCCATGAAATAAATGTACAACCAGGAACAACATCTAATAGCACAACTCTCTGTCTCAGCTAGTTGTGATTCAAAATGAAAAAAAAACAAAAACAACACCAAGTCCTGCATGATCAGGGGAAAACAAAATTGCCTTATCAAAATGATTGTCTTTCAATTACATGTATTTTTCTTTTGTTTGGGGGGGGGGGGGGGGTAAACTATGGTTTGTTTCATTACATGTTACAGGTTTTTAATAATTACTGAATTTCTTTTCTGTTTGTATTGCTGAAAGAAGAAAAAAAAATATTCTAGTGTGCTTGCACTTCCTTCATACAATCTTGTATTATATGACTGGAAGGCATTCTATGCAATGCATTTTGTTTAGCCTCTGCTATAAAAAGAAAGTGCGAATTGTAATTCTTTACATTTATCAGACAAGTATAATAATGATTAACAATTATTAACAATCTTGTGAAATGAAATTTAAATTTGGGTTTATTGGAATCACTCTGCCAAAATACAAGATTTGTATTTCATATTTAATAATAGGATAACTATTATGTATGTATAAACTGTACTTCAACAAAACATGTTTATAGACTTGATAAATAATTGTCAATTTTTTTCTTCATTCATTATCAGAATATTTATATAAATAAGGATTCACAACTTCAACAAACAACTGAATATATTTATACAACTTGTTAAATGTCATCAATTTCCAATTTGGTTTCTAGCAGAAAGAAAAAACACAAAACCCACTCAACATTATTCACCTGCTTGTACCTTATTTGATTTTTTTAGAGTTTCGCTCTAATAGAAGACCTCAAAAAAGTGCTTTCCAAATGTCAACATAAGATATGATTGCTTATATCATGTTTTTGCAGAAATGTAATTTGATATTTTCGAATCATTGATAATTAAAAAGGCGAGAATGAAAAAAGTGAGAGAGGGGGAAAAGGATACAGAAACATATGAAGGAATTTTATTTAATACTGGATCTACGATTATATATGGTGTGTTCTCATGAAAGTGAATATACATGTCATGTAAATGTTGATCAAGAAATGATATTATATTTGTATAGCTAATTTGTGTTAAGATACTATTTAAGATCATGATGTGCATAAAACAAGTAAAAAATGGTTGACAATGACAAATACTGAAATGCTCCCCCAGATAGACAATATGTAACTATACATATACATGTAATTTGTATACTAATATTTGTTATAATATTGGTAATGTTTTTTGAGGTATTGATTTGCTATTAAGCAGATATTCCACTAAATGTAATGTACATGGTTTGTTTGTTAAAATGTATACATACACAGAGGTGGGGTTGTGTTTTCATTTCAGGAAAATGGACCTTGTGTGTTTACTGGAACTATGCTTGACTCACTGTAAGCAAATTCTCTCTCTCTCTCTCTCTCTCTCCCTTTCCCTCTTTCTTTCTCTCTTTTCTTTTCTTTTATCAAAATCATTTCATTTGTATTTCCCATAAAATAGAGTAACTTTTCTTTAACATGCAGCTTTCATCTTGCTATTGTAAGGGATATTCAGCACGTCTCCAATAAAGATGCATGATACCTATGTCACTAACAGCTCGGTGTTTCACTCAGTCCTATGTGAATATTGTTTACTGATGTGAGAGAGTTCCAGAGAGAGAGAGAGAGAGAGGGGGGGGGGGGGGAGGGGGTGGAGATAATTATAGTTCTAATAGTCATTGAGAAATATTAAAGTAGAACTATGATGATTTTAAATATTGGTTTAATACTTATTATTGCATAGATGGCATAAATTAAACAAGGTTATCCAAATTCAACGCTTGGAAACATTTGAAGTAATGATTATTATCAATTATAAAACGGTAAAATACAGCCCCGATATAGCAGCTGAAGAGCTCCTCGAACGCTGCTGAGATATGTGACTACACACCATGGACCAGTCCTGTCTAAGCAGACGATGTCCCATAACATCTTACACATTTTTCAGAGCCTATTTTGTCATCTCCTCTTCACTTATTTCTCTTCCTTCACTAGCGTCAGTCTTAATGTTAGTCTGTTGCCTCACTCTTAACTTCGTGTATGGTATTATTTGATGAAAAATGCAGCGTTAAAAAAAAAGGAATCAGTCACTTGTAAACAAAATAAGACGCCACTGTATTTTCAGCTGCTTGCACCGGGGCATGTTCGGCGTTTCAAGAGGGAACGAATACCATCCTGCTATTATTCGGAGGGCTTTTCAATTTGAAAGTGGGGTTTATTTCATTGATCATTGACCCTTCTCCTGTGTATTTACAATCAAACGGTCTTAGCTATCAGAATCCGTTTCACTTTCCCTTTATAATGGTGTGAAATAAGGTCATGTTTAAATACATCAAACTCTTTATAATTTGATAAATAATTGCATTGCAATTACGTTCATTCATTATAGGACGTCGTCTGCTTAAGCAGGATCGATCCCGAGTGTGACGACATCAAAACATCGCTATATTTCTGGCGAATCCTCGGATATTCCAGATGCTGAGAAGAGCTTTTATTTGTGTTGTTTTTATAATCATCAGATACGCAGTTGACATGAAACTTATACGATTGCCATCTGTAAGCTTCCCAGTTTCTAGTGATACATTAATTGCCATATTTGTGATTTTCTTTGAATATCTACTTTAAGAGAGCAATAGCGGGGGACAGGAGAGAGAAGCAAAGAAAGAATGATATAGATAGAGAACGGGGGAGGGGCAAAGATCAGGGCACATCCAAACTTTTAAAGGGGCGGGGCACACATAGAAAATACCTGCATATCAAACAGAAGACAAAAAAAAAAAAAAAAGATGAATGCTCGGAAACCATTACCCTATTAAACCCATACTTCTGATGAGCCCAGAGCAATTGTCACCGAAGCAAATGCCGGATCACCGCTTAATTAAAACAATGAACTGATTCTATTATAATTCATATCATTGGCGGATCGGGGGGGGGGCACTTCCTACCCGTGCCCCCCCCCCCCTTTTGGAAGAAAAGTATGCATTTTGACCATAGACGATCCGCCATTTTCTCACTGAGCGAATTTTGAAGGTTTGGCGATAATTTGTCGCCCCCCCCCCCCCCCCCCCCCCCCCCCCCCCCCCCCCCCCTCCACTGAGCAACAAAAAAAATAGGGTATACTTTTTGACAAACTTTCATTTGCGTGCCCCCTCTTTTTACTCAATCCTGGATCCACCCCTGATTCATATTATCAATATTTCATTCTGCCAAGAAAAAACCAACAAATCGGTGAATCCAAAATAAACAGAGTTCAAGAGAAGTCAAATGGATGTCGGGGAAAAAATAACTCGATTAACTAAATAACTATAACCCGAAGTTCATCTTTTCTTTTCCAATCATCTAACTTTACATAGAATAAAAATGTATCTCTCCCCTAAATGTTGGTTACCTCATTTATAATTATAAGTCTCTATACTAATTTCAATTACTACATAGGTTACACATTCGTTACACATGCGTTTCATGTCATTTTTATTTAAAAAACATAATTACCTTTCAAGTTTTAGGAATTTTGTTTACGTGTGTCAGTCAATACCACTACAAATCGCGTTATCAGTAATAAAGTACGCATGCGCGAAATGCTAAAATCGCACAGTGTGAGACATGAATCGCAGATCCTGTGGTAGCCTGCGATGGCCTGCGATATCGCTTTGCATCGCATCGTATCGCATCGCAAGTGATCGCTTGAAAAATCGCACAGTGTGAGGCGGGCTTAACACGTTCACAAGCTTCCATCTAATCACGATGTTGGTTCAGGCAAGGAGTTATCACAAGTGTTTTTTAGTTATAAATTCGGTTTAGTAAATAAATACACGTAGATGCAGAATACATGAAATGAAGAATAAAATTAATGCAAGAAGGTAGGCCTACCCATGCACTTATCGGGGAAGGGGGGGGGGGGGGGGGGTTGTCCAAATACCCCCTTTGACAAAAGGGCATTTTTAGGTGGTCGAACACCCCCTTTTGTGTTATTGTAAATCAGCACACACCGTTTTGATGTTAAAAACGCCGCCTTAGAATTCCTGTTAACTTTTTTTTAACACTTATTGGATAATTTTAGTGAAAGTAACCCCCAAATAATGTTAATTTTTTTTTCTTTTTGTTTGGCTTGTCAGAGATTTTTTGGAGTAAAAAGACCCCCCAAATACTGATATACTGATATATACACCCACCCCCCCTTTTTTTTATAACAAATCCTGGGTACACCACTTGGCCTACTAATATTTCAAAATTCACTTTGGGATTGTGTTCGCTCTTCACTACTCTCCCCTCTCTCTCAATATCTCCATCGCTGCGTTCTCCCTCATCCTCTTCTCATGATTTGTTTCTTCATCCTTTCCTTCCTTTCTCTCAATGGCTTGTTTTTACCGTTTTTTGCACCTCTCCATTTTCTCCTTCTCTCTTATTCCCTCTCCTTTCTGACCCTTCACAAGAAAAGGAAGTTCAAATTAAAGGAAAAAAGTTCATTTTTTGCTTCAATAAGGGTATATTCAAATTACAATACAACAGAAATTACAGACTAACTGGTTCGGACCATTATGTGGCTCTATATGGTTGGTAAGGGCAGGGATTTTTCAAGAAGGATATTATCAGTGGCAAAGGATGTGTCAACATTTTAAATAATATATCTGGACATAATATTTCTTGGCAGCAACACGTGCTGAAGACAACATGCAAGTTGTCTTTAACACTTTTCCTAAAGATTCAGGAAGGGGGGGGGGGGGGGGGGGGGGGAAGGGGGCACAAGTTACACCCACTCATCCTATTACCGCCATCACACCACCAAACCGACCAGTTCTTTGCCATTCAGGGTAATTTTGTTCTGGGTCTTGTGTCGGTCTTATTAGTGTGATTGAGGTATTAGGAAGGGGGCATCTCGTTTTTCCGAAGGTTCGTATTTCCGAAACACTAATTTCCCATGCCTGGGGGTTCATAATTCTGAAAATGAAAAAGGGTTCGTAATTCCGAACATTTGTTGCATTATTCCGAAGGTTCGTTATTCCGAAGGTTCGTTTATCCGACGGTTCGTTTATCCGAAGGTTCATAATTCCGAAAATGAAATAGGGTTCATATTTCCGAAGGTTCGTATTTCCGAAAATGAAAAAGGGCTCATAATTCCGAAGGTTCGTATTTCCGAAAATGGAAAAAGGGTTCGTATTTCCGAAAATGAAAAAGGGTTCGTATTTCCGAAAATGAAATAAGGTTCGTATTTCCGAAAATGAAAAAGGGTTCGTATTTCCGAAAATGAAATAAGGTTCGTATTTCCGAAAATGAAAAAGGGTTCGTATTTCCGAAAATGAAATAGGGTTCGTATTTCCGAAAATGAAAAAGGGTTCGTATTTCCGAAAATGAAATAGGGTTCGTATTTCCGAAAAATGAAATAGGGTTCATAATTCCTGGAAAAAAAAGCAAATTCATCAGGAGCAGAGGTGTAGCAATGGGGGGGGGGGGGGAGGGAACGCCCCCACCCCTCCCTCATCGGATGGCGAAAAAATAAGAAAAAAAGAAAGAAAATGGAATAGGAAAGAAGACGGTTGGACTGTACAAATGATTAATGGTTTTACTCATAAATACGAACCTACCATTTTTCATTGACATTTATTATATGACCTTCAAATGTTACGTAACACCATACCCGGGAATACACACACATTTTGTATCAAAAGATACATTACACTCTAAAGAAAAAGTCATAAGGTCGCGCGGCAAGCCCTTTAAAACTATCAGCGGTGGGGGGGGGGGGGGGGGGGGGGGGGGGGGGCGGGGGGGGGGGGGGGGGGGGCGCTAATTGCCCTCCAGTCCTATTTGGATTAAAGGAATGTGAAAGAAAGATGAGTCTCGTCCGGGTCTGAGATACAAAACTGTATTTGGGCAGCCATGTTCATCGTTAATCTCATCTCAAAGTTCTTCTTTCTTCATCCTGTCGCTTTCTTCTTTGTTTTCCTTTCGCTTTTTTCTTATAATCTATTTATTCCCATATGCATATACGAATTTCAGTGTTGAAAAAATCGGAATTAGGTTTTCTGTTTTCTTTCCTTTTTTCTTCTTTTTCTCTCTTTTTTCCCTTCTAACCTCTAATGAATCTTTTCATCTTTTTCTTTTCTCCTTTCTCTTCCCTCTCCCTCCTTTTTGCCCACATAGTGGCGCATATATATACTGACAGCAATGTTGAATATGAAAGGGGGAGTGACATCCCAACACCCCACCCCTGCCCCAACCCATTTTAGCAAGGCCCATGATAGGGGTGGGGTAGGAAAATTTATATATCTTATCATAAGTCATAAGCCTGATCATGTGATCTCACATTGTGCAGTACGCAGTTATCTTTATAAAGTTCATATAATGGAACTTAATACAATAACTACGTGTATTTGAGGGCCTCGTGTTTGAAACCAAGTGGATGCGGTCACCATGCCCCTCGAAGTGACTTAAAACCGTCGTTCCACTGTTTGCTTACTTTATACAAACATAAATTATCGAGTAAATTACAGGGGCCGCATAACTCCCTTTTTTTAAGTAGGGGGGGGGGGGGCTGACACATCTTTCCCGAAAATCCACCATTATGTTTCTACATTTTCTAAATTTTATGAGCGAGCGAAGAGAGCGGGGAAAGAATTAACCTACAATTTTATTTTGTCAAAGAAATACACGAGAAAAGTTTATGTACATGATCACCTCCTATACTTGATAATTATGTCGGATTTCGGGCAGTTTGCAACACGAATATGTGTATATTTGCTGAACGAGGCATCCAAGAAAAGTTTAAGTTTTACGAACGAACGAGAAAAAAGGACACTTTATCATCTTTAAATGCTATCAACAAAAGACACTTACAAACATTATTCTAAGAAGTATATATGTGCTCCTTAATATTTTACCTGAAATGATATATCTTAACACTCTCATTTTTACGTATAAGTTACCCAGTTTATTTGATGACAGTCATGTTCACTCTTAATTCATCTGTGTATTCATATAATACCCGTCAATCTGTCAATCTACAATGTTTCACCAACCTAAGGTTTTCTCTACTTTAAATTCATTTGGCATTAAAGCTATGGTCACAACCCACAAATTAGCCTGCAATGGGAGTAAAATATGATGTTATGTTTTGCATAATGAATTTATATAGTCAAATAATTTTACACATTCATGCATACTAAATGAAAAAAATTACGTGTTAAAAAATTGCCTTATTTTAGTAGCCAGCCTTAGCATAATATGCTTTGGACACTATAATTTTCATTATGGATATGTAGAAATTTGGATCCACTGGATATGTGTTTTGAGGTTGACAGATAGAAATAGGCCCATGGTTACAAAACTTTAGTAATCATTAGGATCATTTGAATGTAATTAAGATTCTATCATCATCTGAAAAGGAAAGTGAGTTCAGCATTATCACATTATATTACTTGTGAATAATAGACGTCATTAATAGACGTCCATATGCACTCGTCAATGTTCATCAAAAGATAATTCTTGTATGCAATGTAAATCATATCACAATATATAACTAAAAAGAGCAAAATAGGAGGTAAAGATCAGAATCCAGAACTTTAGTAACTCCCAGTGTGGGTGATAGCAGGGGCGGTGGAGCGTCTTTCAAAATGGGTGGGGGCACCAACAAAAGGGGCACTTTGGGGGCAAAGGGCACCTACAAAGGGTGAAAAAATTGCGGGAAACGCCACTTTGAGCTGAGACAATAGTATATTGCTTTTGTTGGTGTCCCCACCCATTAATACACTATCGAATATCATTTTCGACACATTATTGTTTATGTCTTAGCATGGTTCTAGATGAAAAAGAAAAAAAAAAGAAAAAAAAAATTATTTTACAGTTGAGTGCAATGATCTGATTATTCATATTGAAGATATTTTGAATAACAGCGATTTTCCTAATAATTATGATAAAAAGACAATGGGAAATGCGAGCGAGCGTAGCCAGCGAGCTTAAAAAAATTTAGAAAGAAATTGTCGTTCTTCCTGTTTTGATGTAAGGGCACTGCTCATTCTTGTATAACTGCCCCCTGCTCCACTGCCTCTCATTATGCTGATATCAGTAGGGGATCGGAATCTATTATATAGGAAGCCTCTCTGAGCTAGGTAGGCCTATGTGGTTCTTTTGTGGACTTTAGGGCTCAATTTGTAAGCGACATCGGAGTATATACGAACAATATATTAAATATATATATAGGTATATAGGTATAGGGCACTTATCACAAGACAAAGCGGGCACTTATCAATAGCAGTGACTCCTTTATGAACTCTCTGTAATATTATGTTGTTGTTTTTATTGCTGTTGTTGTTTTGGGGACCGGAGGGGAGGGCTTGTAGAGTCATCTACAGAGCCATATTACAGACTTCGGCCAACTCGGTTTATTTGGGCACAACATGGCGTATATTCCTTTGTTTAGTGCTTGCCTAACAAAGCAACAAGCGCCATATTGCTACCTACATGGAGCCGAGTTGGCCAAACTCTGTAATAGATGGCTCTGAGGGCTAGGAAAGCAGGACGCCCCCACCTTATTTTTAGTTTACACTTTTCATAGTATACTTTTTTAATCACAATTTATGTTCACGAAGTAATTACATCTTAAAGATAATAAAGTGTCAATGTTTGGCTCGCTGGAATCCAGCAGCGTGGTGCCCGAACATCCTTTTATTTTGGGAAGCGAGATGGTCGGCTAAAATCATTATTCTATAGACAATATCTCCCTTTTTTTACTTGCTCACTAGCGCGTAAGATTTAGAAACGGAATAGTTTGGGACAGGGAACGCCCTTCATTAGGGCGAGTGAAGTGCCCAAATATTCCATATTCGGCAGTAGGGTTCAGTTATATTATTCATGGCTCATTATTACATGTTCTATATTTGTCTTTTGATGGCGAAATTGCATTTCCATTACAATAAAAAAGGGTTTTATGTTTTTTCTAACTCGCTTCGCTCGCTTGCAAATTGTACGAACGGGGAGTATGATATTCTGCCAAGAGGCATCAGCTCCCCCTTTCAAAAACATTACGTGACCATTTTCTGCTTGTAAAGATCTACTTGGAACTTTGGTGTGTCTCATTTTCCAAAGCGGTATATACATTATATAAATAACTTCAAGCCAATTTCGTTGTAGGAAATTTAATCCGGAATCCGATCATTCACTTTCTTCAATACATCAGTATGTATTTTAATCACCGAAGTAATATCATTTTATGAGAAATGAAACATGTATTCCTGAGGCGCTCGCTCTCCACGCTCGCTCACAAATATTGGTTATTATAATAGGAACAATTATAATAATGATAATAATATTAATAATAATAACAATAATGATGATAATAATAATAATTATAATAACAATAATCATAATAATAATAATGATAATATTGATAGGAATTACGATAATAATGGCTATTTCTCTGGATTTTATTATAATTGTTATCATCATTGTTATGATTATTGAGTACGAAATGAATATCTTTACACTTGGCCGTCTTTCCCCTCCTCCCTATCCAAAATACGGATTGACGCCGTATTCTCTGAATTTAAACCCTTTTTCATTTTCGGAAATACGAACCCTTTTTCATTTTCGGAAATACGAACCCTATTTCATTTTCGGAAATACGAACCCTTTTTCATTTTCGGAAATACGAACCCTATTTCATTTTCGGAAATACGAACCCTATTTCATTTTCGGAAATACGAAAACTTTTTCATTTTCGGAAATACGAACCTATTTAATTTTCGGAAATACGAACCCTTTTTCATTTTCGGAAATACGAACCCTATTTCATTTTCGGAAATACGAACCCTTTTTCATTTTCGGAAATACGAACCCTTTTTCATTTTCGGAAATACGAACCCTTTTTCATTTTCGGAAATACGAACCTTCGGAATTATGAACCCTATTTCATTTTCGGAAAAAAGAACCTTCGGAAAAACGAACCTTCGGAAAAACGAACCTTCGGAGTAACGAACCTTCGGAATAACGAACCTTCGGAATTATGAACCTTCGGAAAAACGAACCTTCGGAAATACGAACCTTCGGAAAAACGACATGTAACCATTAGGAAGATGGACAAGGAAAAAAGTCATCAATTGATAAATGTAAAAAAAAAAAAAAGAGAGGCAAATTTCATTTTCTCTACATGTACAGGAATTCATTGCTACTGAATTGCCATTCACAATAATACAATTCCATTTCTACTATATATGTAACCAAATTTCAAAAGAGTCACAGCAAAACTGAATTAAGTCAAAATCACATTTCGATGGAGAACAAGAAAAGTCCAGGCCGGTCCACTCTTTGATATTGTCTTCCCATCTTTTCTTCTGTCTTCCCATCTTTTCTTCTGTCTTCCTCTTTTTCTTCCACCTTTCACTGTGCCTTGCAGGATGGTTTTTGCAAGACCCGAAGAACGTGAAACATGCCATATCATTTCAGTTTGCGCTTTTTCACGGTCGTGAGGAGTTCTTCGTATGGCCCAATTGCTTGGTGGATGATGGTGCGGACCGTCTCGTTGGTTATGTGGTCTTTATATGAGATGCCTAGTATTTTAAGGAAGCATCTCATTTCCATTGCTTGAATTCGCCTCTGGAGGTCTGCTGTGAGGGTCCAGGATTCCCAGGCAAACAGGTAGATGGATAGGACGAGTGATCTCATCAATCGTATCTTGGAACTGAGCAAGACCAGGAAGTCTAAAGTTTAGTTACACCATAACTAAGCTGACAGTGGCAGGGAATCCAATCAGCACATACAGCAGTTTGGTGGTGCTGTAATAAAAAATGAATTAGAATGTCAATGAAATAGAAATTCTTTTTTTTTTGTGAAAAGGCCATGGCCTGAATTCATGAATACTTCTGTAAGGGAAGTACAAGCAACGTACATGGCCTCATGTCCAATCATAAATGGTAATACAGGCTTACGCTTATTTTAAACCATAGTTTAGACCATGGGTTTACCCTCCTTTGTGAATTGTGGCCAATGTGCTTCTTAACAAGGTGTCAAGCTTTTCATTACACTTTTTTTGGTCATGAACTGAAATGGAAACTGTCCTAAAGTGAAATATGCCAGTGTTGCGAACACAACATGCACTGGTCTACATGATGGTAGAGGTACCTATTAAAAATATTCTAGTAATTTACACAGCAACACCTTGTGTAAAACTAATGTGCAAACAAATCATACAGGAACTAACAACTGCCTACAAAATATTACTTATACTGACAAAAATCTCTATATCTGTACTACAGAATCCATAAATTATTCATCATAAGAATATAAAATGTAAAGTAAATTCATCCACAAATATTTCTTTCATCATTCATCAAGACAAATTTACAAAATCTATAGGAATAAATTTGTCAACCGGCGCGTCGCTAGCGGCAAATGCGCCACCTCTGTTGGTAACAAAAGAAAGATGGAGGGGGGGTGGGGAAGAGTGAGGGAAGAGGAAATATAGGGTAAAAAAAGAAAGGAAGGGAAAGGAAAATAAACACTAAAAAGAAGGAAAGGAAGGGAAGAGAAAGAAGGAAAAACTTTTTGCTCGCTCGCTCAAGTCGCTCGCAAAAACATTGAGATGTTAATCTTTGGGCAAATGGCCTCCCTTCCCTTCTGCAATAGGCTACAGCTGCCCCCCTGGGATTGTCAAAGTTCAGATAGTCACATTCGGGCAGCGAGGTGCTGGTATATATGGGTCTGTTCACAAAGTTGGGGCACCAAAACTTGACATTTTATCGTAAAAACATTGTAGTTGTAACACTATGACTTACACCATTAAGTTGTTTTATATGAATGTACTTGGTGCCTCCAGGAAGCTTTTGAAGAACACGAGACAAATTGTTTTGAGAGGCATTTTCAAAATATTGACAAAAACATACTGGTGTCCCATGTTACATCCACAACCACCTTTTTTTTAGATTACCAGCATATCTACATGCATGATACCTTACAAAGCTAAATCCTATTAATGGGTACATTGTGTTATGGTGCTGACTTAATGAAGCAAAACTTTCAACAAAAGAATAAATATCTTCCCTGAGTTTATCATGAATGTTGTGGGTGTAACGGTTTCCAATCAAATGTCACAAGTTGTGGATGAACGGGACACCAAAGAATATCTGCAACTTTCATCAATAACTCTTGAAGTCAGTATACTCTCATTGCAGTTGTTGTTGCATTGAATTAAATAGAGAGCCTAAAGTAACCAGGCAAATATTCATCATCAAGAGCATCATGGATGTGCCATTATGTCTCAAAATAAGACTTTGCGGATGTAACACGGACACAATGTCCGGTTACATCCACACGCTGGTTTTTCATAATTATTTCCAAAATACATTGTGGAACAACATGTTTATGATTCTCAGATGCTTTTTATTTTCACCAGAGATAGAATGGCCAAGTAAGAAAATTCTAACTAGACTTTTTCATCGAATTACAGGGGATTAAAGAAAAAATGCCTCAAAAGGTGCCCAACTTTGTGAACAGACCCATATCCACATATTGAAGAAGAAAGGTTCCAGGATAATTATATAACTTATGTAAGTTAACTTCAGTAATTTTCACCTAAAAAAAAGTTTTAAAAAATGTTGCTTGACTCGCTTCGCTCTCTGGCAAAATATTTTAGAAATTGAAAAGCTGATATTTGGGCAAAAGGCGTCAGTCCCCTCCTTACGAAATGGGCCTGTCTGATCAAGATCTCTAAGTCTGCAATTTTCTTTTATTATTTTTTGTCGGGGGAGAGGGATTAGGGTGCAGCAGTTTTGTCGGCAAAAATGGGTATCGCATCCTAAAAATGTGTTGGCAAATTTGGGTGTCACAACCCTCCCCCATTCAAAATGTTCTAGCAACGCCCCTGTTAGTCAAGCTCTTGCATGACAAAAACTCTAATGGAATAGACTCGAGTGGCAATAAACCAGCTTAATTTTATTTTTATTATACTTCATTTCTTTATTTTTTAGTAGATCCTACTACTCCAAATACAAAATTTCTTTGTTTCATTCCTGTTCTATACACTATGAACATGGTGAACAAAGAAGCGGACAAAATATACAGCTCTTCATTGTACCTTCCACAATTGCTCTAGTAGACAAAAGAACATCCCTTGACAGCTATTATGTAAAAGTATGTAGAACAGGTGTCACATGCATATTCACCTGTTCTACTTATTTTACATAATAGCAATGAAGGGATGTTCTTTTGTCTAGCAGAGCAATTGTGGCGGGTACAATGAGGAGCTGTATATTTTGTCCGCTCTCTTTGTCATCGTGTTCATAGTGATAATTGCACATCTCTCAAGTAAACATGGAAGGTGACGAAAGAGGATATTTATCTAGGTGAGTGTAGATCTATTTGCATGTTTCTGGCATGACTGTGTCTGCTCTATCATCAAATAAGAGATGTCATGCATCTGTAAGCAAAATAGAATGACTAGTCAAATGTATCCATAACAGACTATCAAACCGTTTTCTTAGGCGAGTATATGGATCTGAATGAAAGACTGAAAATAAGAGTTTGTAGATATCTACCGCAATCATATACATGTACCTATGAAAACCCCACACCTCCCTGCCCTATTGCATATCCACTTATCCAGGAAAGTATTAAAAAACATTTTAAAAATAAAATTCAGTAGTATGAAGGGGTGGGTCCATATAACTGAAGTTTGCCATTCGATTTCTCCAAAAATAATATGCATGGAATAGCACTAAGCAAGATAAAATATTTATTCATGCTTATGCCCAACATACATTGCGATTTCCCGAATATTGAATGCAAAATTTTTAAAATTACAGATCAGATCTACCAGTAGTTGGAAACTATCTGTCCGGATAACCAACCTGTCCGGACACCCAACATAGGTATACGTAGTGATAAGGATAACTCATTCTCATTGATAAGAACTGTCACAAATAAATCCTATATAAATCAAGATTTTGAACTGCTAAGAAAACAATGCAATTACTCTATGGCATGATTAGTATGTATGGTATGATATTCCACCAGATTGGAAAACGGCAAGAAGACGATTCAAAATTCCAGGAAAGAGCAGAGTGAATCTAAGTGTTTATTTTTTTTCAAATCTGGAAGAAAGAAACAGATCTAACGACCCGCGGAGGGGGGGGGGGGGGGGGAGCACTCAGTATATACATGTACATGTAGTGTGCGGTGGGTATGTGCCGCCCAGAAGACCCCCATTTTTACACTAAAATTTTCGTTCCAAAGCATACCATTTTTTTCTTGAGAAAAAGAGAAAAAACTTTCCAAAGCAACGTTTTTTTCATTTTGTCGTTCTAGTCGTTCTGGCACGCCTCGGCCTGGCCCGTTTCGCTTCAAAGACAACAAAGAATAGACGTGCCATGACACACAGTGTATTTAGCGAATGCATGGGAGCTTGTGTGTGGGTACCAGGGTAGTGCCTCACACTATGAACATGACGAACAAAGATGTGGACAATTTATGCTGCTCCTCATTGTACCCTTCACAATTGCACTGGTTAACAAAAGAACATCCATTCATTGCTATCCTGTAAAAATATGTAGAACAGGTGTCACATAATAGCAGTGAAGGGATGTCCTTTTGTTTACTAGAGCTATTGTGGAGGGTACAATGAGGAGTTGCATAAATTGTCCGCTCTCTTTGTCATAGTGTCATCAAACGGTCATAGGCGCGGGTTCGCCGACATCTTATTGAAACGCGTGTATTAAAATTAACATGCGTTTCAATAGGATGTCGGCGAACTTGTGCTTGTGACGGTTTGGTGAAACGATGCCCAGTTCCGTAGCATCATATTTATATTGTAGTCCAGTTCCAAAGAGCCCCGTTTTAAAAAAATGTAGTAGTTCTGAAGACCATCTTTTTTCATGATACACTCGTTCCAAAGCCCCCTTTTTTTGTCTTGCGGGTGGCACATATCCACCACTTTTTGGGTATTCGTGATCTGTGCGAAAATAATTGTACGCTTATTTATATTTTGTCTAAATTCCAGATACGGTAGGTCACTAGCTGTACAAGCTCCTTGGCTTATCAATCTGGTACTGGCCTCCGGAGCTGTACATGGGATCCATATACTGTGTGTGGAGGCAGATATCAACAAAAAATCGGCCAAAGTGGTTATTATGCCCAGCGGCCATTAAATCCGCCTGAACAAGTGAATAATTAGTCAAATTTCTTGGTTTTCATTGTTGAAATTCAGTTACTTATAACGGAATAAACGCTATCGTTATCAATTCATAACTGAAAAAATTATCAGCAAGAAATAGCGGGATTCGAACCCGGGACCTTAAACGCAAGTGCAGTGTAGAAAGAGAATACTCTGACAGTCTGACCAGACACCTTTACCACTAGACCACAGGCAATTGACAGCGAATCTGTTCTTGCTGCACTGACTATATATCTCCACTCCATACAAATCTTATCTATACCTCCGTTCTGCTGGTTCTTTTTTGATATCCTAGGTAGGATTCTTGCCAATTTGAGGATTACTGGGCATATTAGCTATTTAGCCAAAAAATCTATATCTACATGTAAATACACGCACGCATCACCATTTCTTACATAATGTGAGCCATGCAAACCACCCTCGGAGTTTGCTGAAGGGGTTGCCTACCAGGATCAACTAAGATTGTAAAAATTGAATGACTAAAAAAGAAAACAGAAATCGACAGGTGTGATCAGGGGAGCGTTTCATCAAGCGTTTTATCAGTGATTTTTATTGACAAATTTGCTCTCAGCCTGAACAAGTGAATAATTAGTCAAATTTCTTGTTTTTCACTGTTGAAATTCAGTTACTTATAACGGAATAAACGCTATCGTTATCAATTCATAACTGAAAAAAATCAGCAAGAAAGAGCGGGATTCGAACCCGGGACCTTAAACGCAAGTGCAGTGTAGAAAGAGAATACTCTGACAGTCTGACCAGACACCTTTACCACTAGACCACAGGCAATTGACAGCGAATCCGTTCTTGCTGCACTGACTATATATCTCCGCTCCATACAAATCTTATCTATACCTCCGTTCTGCTGGGGTTTTTTTTTTATATCCTAGGTAGGATTCTTGCCAATTTGAGGATTACTTGGCATATTAGCTATTTAGCCAAAAAAAATCTATATCTACATGTAAATACACGCACGCATCACCATTTCTTACATAATGTGAGCCATGCAAACCACCCTCGGAGTTTGCTGAAGGGGTTGCCTACCAGGATCAACTAAGATCGTAAAAATTGAATGGCTAAAAAAGAAAACAGAAATCGACAGGTGTGTGATCAGGGGAGCGTTTCATCAAGCGTTTTGTCAGTGATTTTTACTGACAAATTTGCTCTCAGCCAATCAGATGCAAGGATTTCAGTAGCTTATAACAGTTGTCGGTAAAAATCACTGACAAAACGATTGATGAAACGCTCCCCTGGTTTGTTTATACCTGGCATGTGTAACTTGTATATATGGGACTACAGAAACCTTACCTTGCATGGGTAGTCCCATATATATATATATTTTATATATACAACGTACATGTGCAAGTAAAAAAAAAACCTGATCACACCAGCCAGTTTGTGTGGGTTTTTTTTAGTCAATCAATTTTTACAATCTTAGTTGATCCTGGAGTGGAAGGTAACCCCTTTAGCAAACTCTGACTCTTAGGCCTGAGGATGGTTTGCATGACTCACAGTATGTGAGAAATGGCGATATTTATTTTAGATCTATTTTGTTTTTGTTTTTGTTTTTGTTTTTTTTTTGGGGGGGGGGGGGGTTGATATCTCATTATCTGCCTCCACACACGGTATGGATCCTACGTATATGAGCTCCTTGGCTTATCAATCTGGTACTACTACTAGTACTGGCCTACGGAGTCGTTCATGGGATGCAACTGTGAGTGGAGCCGGAGGCACATATCAACAAAAACAAGTAACATGTCTAAATGAATTATAATAATCATTTCTCACATACTGCGAGCCATGCAAACCAGAAATTTTATTCACAAGCCTCAAAATGTTGTTTTTCACGTCAAAACTCCCGAACTGCGTGTAAATGAATAAGTGCGCAGACATGGGATTGGGAACCATGCATGATTATATTCAATGTTGAATTACTTGAATTTGAAATGACAAGGCCACCGTTTCTTGTGAAAATGGCATTGTTCTTGCTCTAATTTTGATGCAATTTTTTTCAAACTTACTCTTTAGAATATCAGGAATAAAATAAAATAAATCTTTAGAGGAATATTAAAGAAATTTTTCCATTCAAAACCTTAGGTGCGCAGACCTAGTAGGGCTCCCCATACAGCTGCGGAGGCCAGTACCACCACTATACCATTTACCAGATTGATCAGCCAAGGAGCTCGGCGTACAGTAAAGTACGCAGTAGGTCACCCCATTATACCCGGGATTATTATACCTACCACTCCAGTCAGTTGTGGATATCACACTGTGCCCCTGTCCCGGCGCTGGCATTATGTTTGGTCAATCTGACTAGACAGCTGCCGCTGCTTGTCTGAAGGAGAAAAAAATCTCAAGTCTCAAGATGATAAAACAAACGTCGAGAACTAGCTTTCACTGCATGCTAGCTGCACTGAGTTAGCTACATGCGTATATACGCCAGCGGTACGACCGTACCGTATACCGTTTCACTGTACCGTACCAGTAACTATCCCGACAGCTCAGCTAGCTAAAAGCTGGTATATCACTGGCGCCTAGCGCCTGTAAGTGGATGTTGGGTATAAACGGGCTTACCATAGAGATACATACTATGTATCTCTATACATGTACGAAACACACATAGCATATTGCCAATGTCTCACAACGAACGCATGAGGACGCTAGACCAAATACTGTTTTTAACGTAGATCTGCCGTTATTTCAGCCAGAATTTTGATTTCAAAACCACATTTATTTTCTTTTTTAAAAATAGTAAATGAGCTCCAATTTCTATCTTACTTTCACATCTCACTAATTATAGTTCTAACAGTAGGATTATATATCATTGGACCACTTTCACGCTGAATTTGTCAAATTTTGCAAAGCTACACAATACCTTTAATAGTTTGTACACGAACATACCCCATAGTGAAGGTCTAAAAGGTATACAATATTGGATTAATAAATATCCGGAAGAAATTGATTCTCGTTTTTCTTCACAATTCATATTAGACGCGGTCAATTTTATATTGAATAATAACACCTTCCATTTTGATGGAAATAATTATGTACAGAAACGTGGAACTGCAATGGGAACAAAAATGGCGCCGACTTATGCTACTCTCTTCATGGGATACTTAGAGGAGAAACTCTATGAGCGCGTCGAAACACATATACTGTAATGTTGAAGTTAAAAGGTATTTTGAAAAAAATTGGTTTAGATACTTAGATGATTGTTTTATTGTTTGGAAAACTGAATTTGGATGATGATTAATGATTTACATAAGATACTAAGTGAATTACACCCAGCAATTGGTTTTAAATGGAATGTTAATTGTAGCTCAATAAATTTCTTAGCTATTAAAATAATCAAGGAAGATAATTCGTTAAAGACAGACATATTCTATAAAGTCACAGACACCCACCAATATTTGCATTTTAAATCTTGTCACCCTAAACAGTGTAAAAATAATGTCCCGTATAATTTAGCTAGGAGAATATGTACAATTGTACCCGATGAAGAAACTAGAAAGAAACGGTTGGAAGAACTAAAGCATATGCTTTTGATTAGACATTATCCGAAGGAAATTATTACAACCGGTATTTCTAAGGAAAATGCACTCAGTAAGCAAGAGTTGATGTCTAAAAAAGAAATAAATGAACAGGGGATAGTTCCATTTGTCCACACATTCAACCCAAATAACCCAAACATGTTTCAAATTATTCATGATTCGTTGCCTCTCATCAAGACCGATGAAACTCTGAAAGCAGTATTTGAAAATGTAAAAGTTATATCAAGCAAACGACAAAGCCCTAATCTGAAACAAATATTAACCAGAGCCATCCCGAAACAACAATACAAAAGGTGGGGTGAAAAGATGCGGCGACAAAAGATGCAAAACCTGCCCCCATTTGGATGTGACAAATAGAATCAACATTGGAATAAACAACACAGAGTTTTTAATTAAATTTCCATTTACATGTCAAACAAAAAACTTGATTTATTGTATAACGTGCCAAGGTTGTAAAGAACAATATATTGGTGAAACAGGAGATGTTCTTCGTAACAGAGTAAGGGTTCATCGCCAGCAAATAAGGCAGAAAGAATATAGGCAACTCAAATTGAGTGAACATATAGAAAGGTGTGCTCGTTCCATAGAACCCAGTTTCTTAATTACACCTTTTTATAAAATGAATGATGATGACAAAACTAAACGTTGCCTAAAAGAAGAACATTTCATTAATAAATTTAAACCTTCACTGAACGCTATATGAACTGCTGTTCCTTATTCTAACTGCCACATAGTATACAGTGTATATTATATTATATAATTTTGCATGTACTATTATGTGTATTTACATTCGACAGTCAATCGTTGTAGAATCCTTACCATGTTCATTGACTGCATTTTACACCAATGATCTTTTTGTATCGATATTAACTTAAGAAATGCGTCAGACTATTTAATTTGGAAGTCTACATACTCTTTTATCTCAGAATAACCAAACAAGTCTATACCAAGTGTAAGCTATTGTAATCACTCTCACTATGAACATGACGAACAAAGAAGCGGACAATTTATGCAGCTTCTCATTGTACCCTTCACAATTGCACTGGTTAACAAAAGTACATCCATTCATTGCTTTCCTGTAAAAATATGTAGAACAGGTGTCACATCATAGCAGTGAAGGGATGTCCTTTTGTCTACTAGAGCTATTGTGGAGGGTAGAATGAGGAGCTGCATAAATTGTCCGCTCTCTTTGTCATCGTGTTCATAGTGTCTACTCTATTGTGTACTGTGCCAAACAATAATCCACTGTTCCATTAGCCTCTTGTCGATGCCCTGGCGCTTTTGAAATCCTTGGCGATATGGAGGCGAGCGAAGCGAGCCAGAAAAAACTAGGCGCTTGCGCCGGGGGCCTCTTGACATCTGATATGAATTTCTTTTGTATTTCATTGTTTTGACGAATATTCCGACCAAATTTTGGTCGGTGAAAATCATCCAATAAGCGCGAGCTACCATGACGTAATGTTAAATATTCATGACTCGACTGCACGCTAGCCCCAAATGGCGTTCAACGTTTCTTCCACGACGAGTGATGACGATATTTGTAAGAGCTTAGAATATGCCGCTAGAATGTTGAAGATTGACAGATTCAAAGATTTGCAAGTTGATGCAATCAAATCTGCACTTAAAGGACAAGATGTTTTTGTGGATCTGCCTACTGGCTATGGAAAAAGTGTTATTTTTCACGCGCTACCGCTCTGTGCTGATTACCTCATTGGGCCAGGGATGGAGAGTGAGACTGTACTGCTGCTATGCTAGGGCCTAGGCCAGGCGGATCCCCCAGGGCCTTGCCGGGCAGTGAAGTTGCTGGTAACTCCTTGGTTACATCAGAATTGATGGAGATGCATCTATTGTTGAACGGCGACTTTTATTGCCCATTCTTCATTATTTGTAAATATATTATGATGATCTCTTGAGAAATATGTACATTTGTCTTATTTCAAATTACCATGGTTTGTAAGCTAGAGATCGAATTCTTCATAATGTGCTTGTCTCTTTTGAGCAAGAGATTTACGTAATCCCCCCCCCCCCCAAAAAAAAAAAAAAATAATAATAATAATAGACTAGTCCAGAACTGAAGTAAGAAATCCTTGAGATTTCATTGGCCAATTTGCTGGGCGATCGCTGCGGTTATCTAACTATTCACGTTTTCTTGCATAATTCAGTAGGAAATCGTGCCTCATGAATATATAATTCAGGTCGGGTGTCAAGAGGCCCTCGGCGCAAGCGCCTCGGTTTGCCGCCAAGGATTTCAACAGCGCCAGGGCCTCGACAAGAGGCTACTGTTCCATTGACTCCAAATGCCATAATCCTTCTTCCCCAGCTCATCAGGCCAATTATCCCTTATCCTCCATGCTATCACAACTCATTCTTCTATCTTTCATCTACCAGCAAACTATCCGTCCATTGAATAGATCTCCTAACTTTAACAACGGAGATTTTAAAGACTTGTAAAATGTTTGTAACTTCTACTTGTACGATATATAAACGCATGTAACTAACAGGTTAATCATTCCACCTGAAGAATTAAACGAAAGCGCTTGTGGAAGCAAACCTACGGATATCTACTATGTCTTTATTTTCGGAGTGAACTTTATCTTACTTTAAATTATTTTTTCTATACGTTCTCCATCTACATTTCTTTACAACTATATATATATATATATAATATATATATATACACTCAACCAAAAAAGTAAGTTCCCCCCTAGCATTTTTGGATATATCTCAAAAAGTATTTTACCGATTTTCATAATTCAAACGGGAATGGATAAGAAATTTTATTACTCATAACATGAATGTCATATCATTGCCACCAGATATCATTATTGGTGTGAAAAAGTGCATATTATGTCAAAATGCATGGGAAAAAAAGTTGCACTTTAAGGTTGTATGAAGCATATTGCGTACATTTCCTATGCAAGTTAGCAAATGACCTTTTTTAAATTATGTAATGCTCAGGAATTTCTTCAGGTACAATATGCTTCCCTATTAAACTGTATGCTCATGAAAAGAAAGAGATAGAGAAATATGCAATAAACCATGCTTAAAAGTTCAGAATCATGAGTGATTGTTTGATTATTTGTGTAAAAGTCAATGCAAATCACTAAAGTGCAACTTTTTTTTCCATGCATTTTGACATAAAATGCATTTTTTTACACCAATAATGATATCTGGTGGCAATGATATGCCATTCATGTTATGAGTAATAAAATTCCCTATCCATTCCCTATCCATTCCCGTTTGAATTATGAAAATCGGTAAAATATTTTTTGAGATATATCCAAAAATGCTAGGGGGGAACTTACTTTTTTGGTTGAGTGTATATCGTTTGCAGGTCGACTTTGCAAGATTTTCCCCATGCCTTTTGTACACACTGCCTCGCACTGAACGATGAGGGCCCTATATTCATAGTAGAGACTATTTGAGCACCAAGTCGGACATATTTTTATTCATGAGCTTCATGCAACACGCGCGCGCGCCTTCTTATTTCATGTGTCTATTAGTGGGCATCGAAGTGGGCAATCTTCAAGCAAAGTCGCGCATTGGTGCTCATTATAGTGACTTGGTGCTCATTAATCGTGTGCCAAACCCTACGAGGATTGTAGGAATGATTATCTGTAAAATTTTGTTTCAAATGAACTTTATTTACGTCTCAATATTGTCTTCAACATCTATTCATCTGGATACTGACTTTGATTTTCTTAGATTACACTGTTTTCAAGCGAAATCGCGCATTGGTGCTCATTATAGTGACTTGGTGCTCATGAAAGGTGTGCCAAACCCTACGAGGATTGTGGGAAAGATTATCTGTAAAATTTTGTTTCAATTGAACTTTATTTACGTCTCAACATTGTCTTTAACGTCTATTCATCTAGATACTGACTTTGATATTCTTAGATTACAATCTTGATGACTGTTTTCAAGCAAAATCGCGCATTGGTGCTCATTATAGTGACTTGGTGCTCATGAAACGTGTGCCAAACCCTACGAGGATTGTGGGAAAGATTATCTGTAATTTTTTTTTTCAATTGAACTTTATTTACGTCTTCACATTGTCTTTTACATCTATTCATCTAAACACTGACTTTGGTGTTGATTGATTATAGTCTGGATGACTGTTTTCAAACAAAATCGCGCATTGGTGGTCATTGTAGTGACTTGGTGCTCATTAAACGTGTGCCAAACCCTACGAGGATTGTAGGAATATTTATCTGTAAAATTTTGTTTCAAATGAAGTATATTTACGTCTCAATATTGTCTTCAACATCCATTCATCTAGATGATGAGTTTGATTTTCATTGATTACAATCTTGATGACTGTTTTCAAACAAAATCGCGCATTGGTGGTCATTGTAGTGCCTTGGTGCTCATGAAACGTGTGCTAAACCTTATGCACGGGTTATAGGATTAATTATCTTCAGTGGCGTCAGGGGGGGGGGGGGGGCAAATCTTGCCAGGAAATTATTAGCGGAAACTGTTTGGACGGAGATCCATATGTTTTTCTTCTCTCGCCAGCCCTTGAAAAGTTGCTCAGTAGGGGGGGGGGGGGGGGGGGGGGGACAATTTTATGGTGTCCAAAAGACCGCTTCGGTAATGTATACAAAGGTTGTTTCTATTCTATTTCTATTCTATTGCCCCCTCCCCAGTGGGCACGCTAGTGATTGTCGTGTTTCTATATGAACTTATTTACATCTCAGTATTGTCTCTAACATCACTTTATCCAAACACTCACTTTGATTTGCATTGATTATAACCTTTTGTTTTTCAACAACTTCGTGCATCGGTGCCCGATAGAGCCTTGGATTTTGAGTTCAAGAAACGTGTGCTTATAATCTCATAATATGTGTTAGCACGATATCGTGCCTTGTAGCTAAATAAACGCGTGCATAATCTTTATAGTAGGGTATCAACGAGGGGTCCCCCTAGGATAACCACCCTCTAGAAATTATGCTAAAGGCCATATTAATTCTATTTTGGCGAGCGAGCGTAAACTAGCACAATATTGTTCAACGTGAGGTCAAGTCCAATTTGGGATACTTTTCCTATAGAGGGTGGTTGTCCTGGGGGTAGTTGTCCGGGGGTAGTAAGTTGTCCCAGAGGGTGGTTGTCCTAGGGGTAGTTGTCTGGGGGTAGTTGACCGCGAGGGTAGTTGCCCTATGGAGTAGTTAGTGGGGGGGGGGGGGGGTAATCAACCTAGAGGGTCATTGTCCCGGGGTAGTCGTCCTAGAGGGTGGTTGCCCTATGAGGTAGTTTTTCTAGGGGGTAGTTTCCCAGAAGGTGGTTATCCTAGGGGTGGTTATCTGGGGGTGGTTGTCCAGGGGGTAGGTGTCCTAGAACATTGTGAACATTGAGCGCACAAAGATTTACCTATGCTGTAACTGTTTTTCTTAAAGATCACATTACAAGAAAATTCCATCAAAGTAAATATTGGCTTAATACTTTTTATTGCATATATGGCATAAATTAAACAAGGTTATCCAAATTCAACGCTTGGAAACATTTGAAGTAATGATTATTATCTATTATAAAACGGTAAAATACAGCCCCGATATAGCAACTGAAGAGCTCCTCGAACACACCAGGGGCCAGTCCTGTCTAAGCAGACGATGTCCCATAACATCTTACACATTTTTCAGTGCCTGTTTTGTCATCTCCTCTTCACTTATTTCTCTTACTTGACTAGCGTCAGTCTTAATGTTAGTCTGTTGCCTCACTCCTAACTTCGTGTATGGTGTTATTTTGATGAAAAATGCAGCGTTAAAAAACAAAAACACAAAATAAGACGCCATTGTATTTTCAGCTGCTTGCACCGGGGCATGTTCGGCGTTTCAAGAGGGAACGAATACCATCCATGCTATTATTCGGAGGGCTTTTCAGTTTGAAAATGGGGTTTATTTCATTGATCATTGACCCTTCTCCTGTGTATTTACAATCAAACGGTTTTAGTTATCAGAATCAGTTTCACTTTCCCTTTTAGAATGGTGTGAAATAAGGTCATGTTAAATATACCAAACTCTTTATAATTTGATAAATAATTGCATTGCAATTACGTTCATTCATTATAGGACGTCGTCTGCTTAAGCAGGATCGATCCCTAGTGTGACGACATCAAAACATCGCTATATTTCTGGCGAATCCTCGGATATTCCAGATGCTTAGAAGAGCTTTTATTTATGTTGTTTTTATAATCATCAGATACGCAGTTGACATAAAACTGTACATATACTGTACTTATCATTGTTGTTGAATTTTTCATATTTCTATTATTATTAATATTTCGGTATATTTCCAATTGTATTCTATCATTGTTATTTTTATCAAATGTGGAATAAATTTAATTTAATTCAATTGAAAAAAAATACTTGCAAAGAAGTGGTAAGAATATACGAAAAATACCAGTACTGAATGCCTGAACACAAAGAGAGTATGATATTATGTATTGCATAATGCATTTTTATTTTACACATTCATGCATACTAAATGACAAAATTAACGTGTTAAAAAATCGCCTTATTTTAGTAGCCTACCTTCGCATAATATGCTTTGGACACTATAATTTTCATTATGGATATGTAGAAATTTGGATCCACTGGATAATATTTTCCACGTTGTAAATCACAAAGTCATCTTGTCAGATTTATACGTGTTTTGAGGTTGACAGATAGAAATAAGCCCATGGTTGCAAAACTCTACCAAGCATTAGAATCATTTGAGTGTAATTAAGATTCTATCATCATCTGAAAAGCAAAGTGAGTTCAGCATTATCAAATTATATTACTGGTAAACAGTAGACGTCATTAACAGACGTCCATAATTATGCACTCTTAAAATGTTCATCAAAAGATAATTCTTGTATGCAATGTAAATCATATCACAATATATATATATAAAAAGAGCAAAATAGGAGGTAAAAATCAGAATCCAAAACTTTAGTAACTCCCAGTGTGGAGGGGCGGTGGAGCGTCTTTCAAAGTGGGCGGGGGGGGGGGGAAAAGGGGCACTTTTGGGGGAAAGGGTACCTACAAAGGGTGAAAAAATTGCGGAAAATGCCACTTTGAGCTGAAACAATAGTATACCGCTACATTCTGATTAATACACTATCGAGGATCATTTTCGACACATTATTGTTTATGTCTTAGCATTGTTCTAGATCAAAAAGAAAAAAAAGAAAAAATTACTTTGCAGTTGAGTACAACGGTCTGTTTATTCATATTGAAGATATTTTGAATAGCAGCAATTTTCCTAATATGATAAAAAGACAATGCTAAATCAAAATAAATTTGAAAAAAATAAGAAAAAAAAAATTGTCCTTCTTCCTGTTATGATGTAAGGTACTGCTCATTCTTGTATAACTTCGAGAATTGTGCCCCTCCTGCCCCCTGCTCCACTACCTCTCATTGTGCTGATATCAGTAGCGGATCGGAATCCATTATTATGAAGCCTCTCTGAGCTAGGTAGGCCTATGTGGTTCTTTTGTGGACTTTATGGCTCAGTTTGTAAACGACATCGGAGTATATCGTCGGCTTTATGCCAAAAGGGCCTTATCACTGTATAAAGTCTATGGCCTTAAGGCCCTTTTGGCATAAGGCTGATTATAGGTACAATATATTAAATATATGAAGAGTTTTCTTGCAAAAGGCCCTAAATCCACTTTACCTACTTCTTAGTAAATTGAGATTTTTTGTTTCACACAGTTCTATGATTTCATTCAAGAAGATCTTCATGTATGTTTAAGAGACATCACCACAGGTAACAATAATCACAATTAAAAAAATCCTGCGGCCGTCAAACATTTTATATGATTGTTTTATATTTATTATTTTTTTGGATTTAGGGCCTTTTGCAAGAAAAGTGGGATTTAGGGCCTTTTGCAAGAAAAGTGGGATTTAGGGCCTTTTGCAAGAAAAGTCTTGAATGATAATAGTAATTTACACATTAAAAATCTTTCTAATGAACCCAAAATCCACCGCCCTTGTTCCCCTAACCTCTTGTGCTGCTCCATCTGACTAAAGTGTTCAATGGGTTATAATAAACTTTGCCTGATATAGCAACATTATAAAATCAATCAAAATTTAAACTTCGAAAGATAATTGGGGTGACTTATCGAAAATCATCATCTGACCGTAAAAATAAAGCAGACTTGCCCTAGATAACTGCATAAAATATTTGCTTTGCTAGGATAAACCTTGCCTGATATGGCAACATTTTTAAGCCGATTCCAAAGATAATTTGTATTGTTTACTGACAGTAGCCAGTCATTATCTGCCCTTAATAAAGCAGATTTGCTCAAAATAAAAGCAATATCTACTGTATCCAGAGTAGAATGCATCATCATAATCAACATCACATCACGTAACCAATACCATCATTATCACCCGTACAATTGCCATCGTCATCACACCATTACCGTCATCAGAACATTCAGCATCACACCATCATACACATGAATGAAATCAGCATCAACATCATCATAACCAACATCATCATTGTTGTTATCATCATTATTGCCATTATCATCACCATCATAACCATCACCATCATCATCGTCATTATGGTGATCGTAAATACCTTTATCGCCATTATCATTGCCACCACTATTATCATTATCTCTATCACCATTTCTACCATCATCACATTTATCACTGTCATCATCAACATCACCATCACTAACAGTAGCATCATCACCATCATCTTTGTCATGGCTGTATTATTCATGTCATTAGAGTTAACAGCACCTGCTGAACCTTTTTTAATATCACACCATCCTCATATCCCCTTCTCATGTACATCCAATAATATTTCATTTCATTTCATTTTTCTTTCTTTTTCTGGGATTTTTGGTTATATCTGCAAGCTCCATTGTTGTAATAATTTTCAAGATCTTGATAAACGAAGGAATTTTTTGTATTTAATTCCCATAAAAAATGTCAAAAAGCTGGAAAGATTCTCAAACAGAGTCTCTGGATAGATGGTTGTGTGGGGGCGCGTGATTGGTCATTCATGCAAAAAATCTATTCTGACTCTTAGCCAATCAGGATGCAGGATAGATGAATGGATATAGGGCTTTTTGCAAGAAAAGTGTTTTGGATTTAGGGCCTTTTGAAAGAAAACATAATTTTCATCCCATTTTTAAACAAACTTCCTGAAACTTTTACAAGTTGAAATATAGCCAGTTTGATGCACATGGTGAATGTCTATTAAGGCATATAAAGAAGTGCCATATGATAAAAAATGGATTTAGGGCCTTTTGCAAGTAAGCTCTTCATATATAGGTAGGGCACTTATCAAAAGGGAAAATAATACTAGTAGAAAAAAAAGGCACTGATCAGAAGTAAAAGGGGGCACTTAAAAAGAGGTATTTATCAGAAGGTGAATAGGGCACTAATTAGAAATATTAGAATATTAGAATATTAATTAGAGATAAGCGCACATATTGTGAGATGAAAAAAGGACAACCTCTAATAAAAAATTATATAGTATACGTTTGCAACAAACTTAATTGTAATTTCCTTTTAAATGAATTAAGAGACGGAGAGTTTTTTATGTCATCACTTAAACTATTCCAAAATTTGGGGCCCTCATAAAAAAAAGTATTTTGCGCAAATTGAGTTCTCAACCGTGGTAGATGAAATTCGTCGGATTGTCTTGTGGAATAAGTATGTACTTTATCATTTTTCAAAAACAAATCCTGAAAATGGGAGGGTAAATTATTCTTAACATAACTGTACATGAATTGTCCCAATTGAAATGAATGTAAATCATCAATTTTTAATATTGTATTATTAAAGAATAAAGGGTCAGTGTGGGCAAGCCAATGAGAGTTAGTAATTATCCGAATTGCCTTTTTCTGTAATAAAAGTAATCTATTTAAAAAACGTTTGCTAGCCGTACCCCAAACCAATAAACTATAATTTAAGTAAGGTAATATCATAGAAGAATAAAGTGTCAAAAGAGATTCTAAGGGAAGATCTTTTTTAACCCTATTTAAAACACCGATATTTCGAGATATTATTTTACAGATATTATCAATATGATTTTTCCAAAGTAATTTATTACCAACAAATACCCCAAGAAATTTAATAGAAGATACGCACTCCAATGTAGAATCACCAAAAAGAATGTCTATCGGTAATGAATGGATAGAATTACTAAACACTATGTACTTTGTTTTTTGGAAATTTAAAGACAATTTATTTGCTTGAATCCATTGTAAAACATTAATTCATTCATTATTGACAATTTCGGCTAATGAAAGGGGGTCATCATGCGAGAGAAACAAATTAGTGTCATCGGCGAAGAGAATAAATGATAATACGTCAGATGATCGGGAAAAATCATTGAGGTAAAAAATAAATAAAAAGGGGCCGAGAAGACTACCTCGGGGAACTCCGCAATTAATGAAATTAGAGTCAGAATCATGACCATTTAAAGAGACGTATTGTTTTCTACTAGTCAGGTAGCTCCTGAACCACTCCAAGGCCGTCCCTCGTATACCATAATGTGATAATTTATAAAGTAATATTTCATGATTAATTGTGTCGAAAGCCTTGGAGTAGTCCAGGAAGATGCCAATCATGTGAGAGGAATTATCAAGAGAATGAGCAGCTTTGTCAATGAAAGCTAATAAAGCGTGCACAGTGCTGTGCTTTTCCCTAAAACCAAATTGCGTGCATGCAAATATATCAAACTTTTTTACAAAATGAAATAATACGAGTAAGAACAATTTTTTCCAAAATTTTAGAAAAGGAGGACAATAATGAAACAGGACGGTAATTATTAATATCCTGCTTATCGCCTTTTTTAAAAAGAGGGACGACCTTTGCCAGTTTCATCGAAGTGGGAAACTTACCGTTTAATAAAGACAAATTAAAAATATGGACTAAAGGATCAACTATAGAAAGCCTAATGTGTTTTAAAATAAAATTATTAATACCATCATACCCAGAGCTTTTTTTATTTTTCAATTGGGAAATTACAGACAAAATTTCAGATCTATGTGTCGGAACTAAAAATATAGAATTTTGATTACGCGGACCTAAAAAATCCGCGTAAGTTTTATTGGAAGGGGGAATGTCGCGAGCTAAATTGTCTCCAATTGAAGTAAAATAATCGTTAAATATATTAGCTATAGTGACAGTGTCATTAATAATTTCGTTATTAACTTTAATTTGAGTTACATCATTCTTATTAATACAAATATTCATCGCCTGCTTTAAAGTCTTCCGAGTGTCTTGCATATCATGTTTGTGTAACGCAAGTCGATTTACAAAATATTTCTTTTTTTTCATAACGAATAAGTACGAGAAGCATATTTTTATAATTGGTATATTTTTTTTTCAAAGATTTATCACTGCTATCTGATTTATACTTATAATACAATTCATTCTTTCTATTTATTGAACGTAACAGTGCTTTACTAATCCAAGGGAGTCTTGGGGATTTCTTATAATTTTTACTATTGTCTTTTTGCAGGGGGATAATCTTATCTATTTTTTCATTTAAAACTTCACAAAATTTATTATAAGAAGATTCTACCTCATCATCATTTAGAATAGGGGACCAATCACAACCATCTACACTAGCGCACAAACGGGCAACACTTTCGTGAGTAACCTTGCGTCGGAGGGGAAAAGAGCGACGGTTATTTACGCATTTATGAATGTAATGAGTCATAATGGGATAATGGTCTGAAATGTCAGATAGGATAATGTAATAATTGGGAGGAGGAACGACATTAGAAAATATGTTGTCTATAAGAGTAGAAGAAGAATTGGTAACCCGGGTGGGTTTAGTAATGAGTGGCAAGAAAGAGGCTGACAAAAATGTTTCAAGAAAATTTTGTGAAATATAATCATTTTTTAACAAATTAATATTATAATCTCCCATGACAAAACAGTCTTTATTATTAAAAATGGGATCATGGACCAAGTCTGATAAGAAAGACAAAAACTCATTAACCTTAGAATTAGGGGGACGGTAAACTACACCAACTGTTACATTCTTATTTCCAGGACATATAACCTCGATGAATAAAGTTTCTACAATATCATTACTAATAGAAATATTATCATGGAGTATGTAACTGAACTTTTTAAGTAAGTGAATGGAAACTCAGTCGCCAACTCTTTCTTGCCTATTATTAAAAATAAAATTATAATCACTAAGAGCAAATGGTACATTAGAATCGTGGCTTAACCAAGTCTCCGTAAGACCAATTACGGAAAGTTGTCTAGTGGACTGATTCGAATTACTCAATAATAATTGTAAATTCTCAAAATGTTTATTTAAACTTCTCACATTAAGGTGTAAAAAAGAAATTGTATCATCTATGAATTCTGTAACGATATTGTGAAATTGATCATGTGCAATATATGATGTGAGACCACTATTAGCGGGATCATCATCATCAAAGTTAAAAAACAAGTTCATCAGAGGAAGAATTGATTGTATTAAGAAAATCTTTGTCACCAGTGTCTATAAAATTCAAGGGCGTATTAGAATCCATACTTAAGACATTGATACCCATTGAATTTAACCAAAACCAATATTAACACGGTAATTGCGAAACTTACAGCGCTGGCTCCAAAATCAAAAGGGGTTAGCTGAATATCAGCATAGGAATTGGAATAGAGAATGAGTACCATACAGCTTGAAAACAGAAGGAAAGTACAATGAGGACAAAATATACAACACGCACATATACATGGAACAAACATGGTCTCTGTTGGTAAAATAGAAAATGAACCGTCATATAGACTACACTGGCGTCGTGGCATTTTACTGAAGGGTATAATGCCACCAGTGGCGGATCCAGCCCGGCAAGACACAACACATTCTAGGGGCCCGCCATTGTGCACAAACAAAGCGGGCCTGTAGAACGTATTGCGTCCAATCCGGCCAGATCCGCCACTGAATGCCACTGCCCGCTTACAAAGTACTGCGGTATACACAGGAGAGTAACAAACATTTACTATCACGGCTCCCGTTGAAAAAAAGAATAAATATATTGAAATAGAACAATTAGATGAATTTCGAGAGGGTTTAGGTACCACAAGAAATAATCATAATCATACATTGTAGGGCAAAAGTTATACATTTGGAAATGAAATAGTTATATAACCCTTGGGATCATAACCGTCTGATCATCAGGATTGACTAACTGAATAGTGAGCAAGGTGTATATTTATAGAATGACATTAAATAAACAATTATATAAGCATGATTAAACTGGAACAGGGGTGACTAATGCACGAATTACAAAAGTAGGTATTTATGCAATGAGTAACACTCGGGGGTACCATAGGGTCTGTAAAAGTAAACATGGCATACATGGGTAACCGTCACACAGTTCAAAGGATGGTAATTAAACACCATGCATGGGTAACAAAAGGACTTGGAAGGTGAATATGACATGCATGAGTAACACGGAAATTGCAGAGAAATCAGGACAAGCAGCTCATGCAGGAGTCATGTAAATATTTAAATGGTATTGAAAGGTATTGAAAGAGGTAAGCAAGACTGGTGTGGTAAACACATAATTTATGCAAGGGGGAAATATAGTATGATAGATACGTATACAAAAGTCTCAAAAAGGACGGCAAGTGGTAAGAATGAAGGATATAATACATTTTGTGAATAAAAAAGAAATTCTATACTAAAACACGGAAATATAATACAGAGTGTTTTTTAATGAATGATGGTATAATAATTGGAAATGAAATAGTTTAACCCTTGGGATCATAACCGTCTGATCATCAGGATTGACTAACTGAATAGTGAGCAAGGTGTATATTTATAGAATGACATTAAATAAACAATTATATAAGCATGATTAAACTGGAACAGGGGTGACTAATGCACGAATTACAAAAGTAGGTATTTATGCAATGAGTAGCACTTGGGGTACCACAGGGTATGTAAAAGTAAACATGGCTTACATGGGTAACCGTCACACAGTTCAAAGGATGGTAATTAAACACCATGCATGGGTAACAAAAGGACTTGGAAGGTGAATATGACATGCATGAGTAACACGGAGATTGCAGAGGAATCAGGACACGCAGCTCATGCAGGAGTCATGCAAAAATTAAAAAAGGTAGGTATGCATGAAAATTGCAAGTATTGAAAGAGGTAAGTAAAACTGGTGTGATAAACACATAATTTATGTAAAGGGGAAAATATAATATAATGGATATGTATACATTAGTCTCAATAAAAGGATGGCAAGTGGTAAGAATGAAGGATAAAATACATTTTGTGAATAAAGGAGAAGTTACCTCTAGTCAAAGACGTGACCAAAGCATCTGGAAGCATTCAGATTTGAGAAAAAACGGTGGGGGAAAAAACACAAAACAAACCAACATAAGACAATATTCTAATTTCATCTTCAATAAACATTTCAAACTTTTTCGATTGATAGAACAAATAACTAAAGTACATGCATGAGAACGTTGAAGGCTCTTTAGTAAGGGGGGGGGGGGCAATATAGTTATACATTTGGAAATGGAATAGTTATATAACCTTTATGATCGTCAGAATTAAGAACTAAACGAATAGTGAGCAAGGTGTATATTTATAGAAGGATAATAAATAGACAATTATATAAACATTATTTAACTGTGACAGGGGTGACTAATGCTCGAATTACAAAAGTAGGTATTTATCCAATGAGTAGCACTTGGGGGTACCATAGGGTCTGTAAAAGAAAACATGGCATACATGGGTAATCGTCATACAGTTCAAAGGATGGTAATTAAACAACATGCATGGGTAGCAAAAGGACTTAGAAGGTGAATATGACATGCATGAGTAACAAGGATAATTGCAGAGAAATCAGGACAAGCAGCTCATGCAGGAGTCATGTAAATATTTAAATGGTATTGAAAGGTATTGAAAGAGGTAAGCAAGACTGGTGTGGTAAACACATAATTTATGCAAGGGGGAAATATAGTATGATAGATACGTATACAAAAGTCTCAAAAAGGACGGCAAGTGGTAAGAATGAAGGATATAATACATTTTGTGAATAAAAAAGAAATTCTATACTAAAACACGGAAATATAATACAGAGTGTTTTTTAATGAATGATGGTATAATAATTGGAAATGAAATAGTTTAACCCTTGGGATCATGACCGTCTGATCATCAGGATTGACTAACTGAATAGTGAGCAAGGTGTATATTTATAGAATGACATTAAATAGACAATTATATAAGCATGATTAAACTGGAACAGGGGTGACGAATGCACGAATTACAAAATTAGGTATTTATGCAATGAGTAGCACTTGGGGTACCACAGGGTATGTAAAAGTAAACATGGCTTAAATGGGTAACAATTACACAGTTCAATCGATGGTAATTAGACAACATGCATGGGTAACAAAAGGACTTGGAAGGTGAATATGACATGCATGAGTAACACGGAGATTGCAGAGAAATCAGGACAAGCAGCTCATGCAGGTTTAGCACACGTTTCATGAGCACCAAGTCACTATAATAAGCAGCAATTCGCCATTACCGCCGCCTGGACTAAGTCATGAATATTCATTTAGTGCGTTACGCGTACGTCTTGAATTAATGTGGTCGACTTGGTGCTCAAATAGTCTCTACCTATTCATACGCCGTTTTCGGAGTATATACCTGTGCTCGGTTTTCCGAGGTTGGGTCTGACTGGAGGGAGAGAGGATAATGGAGGGGCGAAGGGGCGAAGGGGGATAAAGAGGGGGCAGCTGAGAGAGATGTAAATGGAGAATAGATCAGAAAGCGGAGGGAAGAGAGACAAAGAGAGAGATGAAAACATGCGGCTTGGATGAATGAGCGGGTAACATAACAGAAGAAATGTGAGAAGAAAATGGAGGGAGAATGAGAAAGAGAGAGAGAAAGAGGGTGGAAAGGGCGAAAGATAGATGGAATGAAACAGAGATGGATAGGAAAAGGAGTGAAGAAGATGTTGGGAGAGAGGGGCAAAGTATAGAGGAAAGGGGGGGGGGGGGAGCAGGGAGGGTCGAAGGAGAAAAAGGATCGAGGGGCGGAGACGACAGTGCTTCAGAGGTAGGAAAATAATATTGTAGGGGGAGAGGTGAGGGAGAAGAGAGGAAATGGATTGCAGGAAATGAGAAGAAAAAGGGAGGAAAAAATTGGAGGAGGGATCGGATAGCTCAGAGGCGAGAGGGGAAGAGAGGAGCGAGGGGGTGCAAGGTGGCTTGGCCCATAGACCTACATGGTTGGGCTGCAGAAAGGGGAAAGGACAAAATAGAAAATATGAGAGAAGAATAGAGTGAGGGTTGGAAAGGAGGGAGGGAGAGAGAGGGGGAGAGAGAGAGAGTGAGTGTGTGTGTGTTTGTGTGTGTGTGTGAGAGAGAGAGAGAGCCCACAGAGCAGAAAGACAGAGTTGAGAGCAATGGGTTGAGTCAGAGAGTGGGGGAGAAGGGAGTAGAGGAGAGAGGGGCAGGGGCAGAATCAGAACGGATGAGATGACAAAATACAACGCGGGAATGAGACAAGGACGGATGGGGAGAGGGAAAGAAGTTGAATGGGGGAGGGAAAGAGAGGAAGGTTAAGAAATTAATAATAGTGGGAATGTCTGAAAGGATGTGGGGGAGACGACAGAGGAGGGGAACTGGGGATCCGTAGGGCAGATACAGAGGAGATTATTGAGAACAAACAGGAACGTTGGGAGAGGAAATAAGTAAAGGAAGAGATTACAAGGAGGGGAGACAAGCGAGGAGCATCAGAATAGAAAGGAGAAAATGGGGGACAGGGAAAGAAAGAGAGAAAGAAGCAGAGAAAGAGGGGAGGGGGAGACAGTCTGTGATAAAATACGTGTGAGGATAGCGAGGAGTGCACTGAAGGGATGATAGAAACTGATGGGAAATGGAGAAGGAAATGAAGGGAGTAATGGAGCAGGGACAGGAGCAGGAATTAATTTGGGACAAAACAGGAGGGAAATAGAGGAATGAGATTGGGAGGAATGAGAGGGGAAAGGAAAATGGGTAGAAGAGTTTGTGAAGGAGGGAGACCAGAGAAGAAGGAATGAAGATATAGGGAAGGATTGGGGGAGAGATAATTATGACCGGATGGAAGAAGAATAGAGAAAGGGGCAGGGAGATAATTAAAGGAGGGATAAGTGTAGACAAATGATATACACTTATTTCTAACACCTCACGTGCCATTTGCGTCTGGGAGATGATAAGGTGCTAATTGAGTGCTAAAAGTAAGTGCTGAATATCAGGACGCCCGTTTTACACTTGAAGTGCTAACCAACGTCCCGTGAATTTAGCACCTGCAGAATTATGTGCTAATTACGCACCTGCACTGCAAGAGCCATCATCTGCTATACACAGGCATGGCGTGGTAAGGAAAATTTTTTTAGAATAATATGATATTTACATTAATTTTTGTGGTGGTGGATATGAAACATGATGAAAAGCAAGGAAGTGGAAATGCCATGTTTCAGCATGTGTGGTGTGGCCAACCGTCTACGGTACGCGTTGTCGTTGACATGAAAATTGTTGATCGTGCGGGATTCGAACCCGCGACCTCTGGGTTACGAGACCAGTGTCATAACCACTGGAGTGCCCTTAGTGGTTTTTAGGTTCAAACTATCCCCCATTAATATGATGTCAAATCAATGGTATAGAATTAATCCGTTGGGTAACATGAAATAATGTTTTTAATTATTCAATTGTCTCCAACGGCCATCGGAAGGTGGTAACACACGCAACTGCTGTGTGATAGGTTGCTCGACTGCTGTGAAAAAATCACAGGCAGACCGAGCGGGATTCGAACCCGCGACCTCTGGGTTACTAGACCAGCGTCATAACCACTAGACCACCGGAGTGCCCTTAGTGGTTTTTAGGTTCGAACTATCCCGAGTTCGGGATAGGTTGCTCGACTGCTGTGAAAAAAATCACAGGCAGACCGAGCGGGATTTGAACCCGCGACCTCTGGGTTACGAGACCAGTGTCATAACCACTAGACCACCGGAGTGCCCTTAGTGGTTTTTAGATTCGAACTATCCCCCATTAATATGATGTCAAATCAATGGTATAGAATTAATCCGTTGGGTAACATGAAATAATGTTGTTAATTATTCAATTGTCTCCAACGGCCACCGGAAGGTGGTAACACACGAAACTGCTGTGTGATAGGTTGCTCGACAGCTGTGAAAAAAATCACAGGCACTCCGGTGGTCTAGTGGTTATGACACTGGTCAAGTAACCCAGAGGTCGCGGGTTCGAATCCCGTTCGGTCTGCCTGTGATTTTTTTCACAGCAGTCGAGCAACCTATCACACAGCAGTTGCGTGTGTTACCACCTTCTGGTGGCCGTTGGAGACAATTGAATAATTAACAACATTATTGCATAGATGTTGTTGTTCTGAAATCTAGATACTGGATTATACCATCCGCCTATTTTTTTTTTTTTTTTTTTTGTTTTGTAGCATTCTTTCTTGCATTCATTCAGTATACAAATAAAAAAAAATCATACATCTTCATTTTTATTTCATGTACATAACATATCATAAGTAAAGGACATTATACACTCTAAAAAAATCAAGTGCTATTTTTAGCACCTGAAGATTTGGAGGCAGAACCTGTAATGGCACGCATAGGGACTGCACAAACTGTGCTAAAGTAGCACTTGTACACGTGCTATAATTCAACACCAGTCGAAGTGCTACTTTAAACAGGTTAAGCCTTTTTACACTTCTGGTGCTGTTAGACGCATGCAGCTCGCAACACACACACTCATAGGGCATTACATAACCCCTTTTAGAGCCCCCAAAGCGGCACTACTAGTGCTAACACTTTTGCACCCAATATAGTGCTAAAGAACACACACAAACACAATGCACAAAATCACGCCTGTAGTGCTGAAAACTCACCCTTCTATAGTCTGTTAAAAAGCCCAACACAGGCTACACTAAATTTTGTTTCGCTTGGCCCCAGTAAAGGTAAGCATTGCGAACTGCTCATATTATCAGACTAGTGATAGCGAAAAATAAGTATCATTACAAAGCATATTTCCCTTTGAAAATGGCCCGTAAGTTTGCAGCCAGGCAGGAAATTTTTGTCTTCTTATCTGCAAGGAAGTTATAGATAAGCACAATGACATGCCTCACATATTTTTTCCTGGCGGCGTCGAACATGGTTCAAAGGGAATGAGCTACATGTGACTCCAGCTCTTGAAGCCTCTCGGTATAACACTTCAAGTGCTATGGATCGTGCTGAACTAGCACTTGCACTTGTGCTGAAATAGATTAAATCATCTGAGAATTACTGTAGACGAAGAAGTTCCATTTCGGCAATCCACAATCGTGACGAAAAAAAGCACACACCGCCTTCCAAATTTCCCGGCCGGCGAGGCCGATCGCGCCCCATGCCTGGCTGACCCCGCATGATCAACAATTTTCATTTAAACGACAACGCGTACCGTAGAGGGTAGGCCACACCACACATGCTGAAACATGGATTTCCACTTCATTGCTTTTCATCATGTTTCATATCTACCACCACAAAAATTAATGTAAATATCATGTTATTTGATACCTTTATTGGCATAAAATTGCAGGAGTTCTACATTTAATGTCTTTTTACTTACCACGCGTTGCCTGTGCAGCAGATGATCGATGGCTCTTGCAGTACAGGTGCGTAATTAGCACAGAATTGTGCATGTGCTAAAATCACGGGATGATGTACAGTGGGCCAGAATGGCTCCAAAGTGCGCCAAAGTTCATATTCACTGAGTTTTACTTAAAATTTAAACTTAGATGATGGTTCTATGGGTATTCAGACCCGTAGAATCCAATGAAAATGTTTTCAAATACCTATTATGTCATTAAAATACAGATTTCTGATTGGCTCCAAAAATCAATGGAAAATATGATATTTCTCGTATTCCGATGATTTTCCTACTTCACAAAATTGATAATGCGATCTCGATGCTTGTATATCAACAAGTGAAAACGGTGTTAACTTAAAGCTCAGGCATATGGCACGTAAAAGTGACTTAAGGGGATGTTTGTAATAATGAGAATTTGCAGTGTATTGCAATGTATGATGTCATTACTAGAAAGTAAAGTTTGATAATGCATAAAGTAATAAAATAATATTCAGCTAACTGAAAAACGAGTTATTAAATGAAGTTTAAAAAAAAAAGAGCGCCCTCTGCAGCCTTCATAACTTTGCAAAAGAGAAGCTTGCCTTTACCACTGAAAATAATTATATAGGTACTATCGCGTTACTACTACTGACTGATAAAATCCATGCATATTTTAAGTCCCTTTGCCCTAACGGTTATACTGTCAGAAGAGTGAATTATTTCGAAAAGCCTTCGCCTTGAAATATTCACTGAAGCCACTGTGAATTACTCACAATGTTGGGTCTGTGATTTGATTTTGATTTTGATTTTATTTGTTTCCACAATCGGTTTACATAATATACATGAGAAAGCAAAATATAAATATAAACATATGGCATAATACAAAGGATAAAACATATATCATAGCAACTCAGTATAATATATATCTTCCAGTAAGAGAGCATTCGGAAGTTCATTATTTATTAGTTGGAACATAAATTGACCCAGATTATAAAGGTATAAGTCAGACACTTTGAGAACTTTATTTCTATGAAAGAGTTGGTCAGTATGTGAGAGATAACCTGTAAGAGATACAATCCTCATGGCCTTTTTTTTTTTGAAGTAATAGTAGTCTGTTTAGTTGTTGCGCGGTAGAGTTGCTCCATGCTAAAATTCCATAATTAAGATGTGGAAAACATAAGGTTAAGTAAAGAGACAACAAAATAAAGGATGTGAATTGATGTTTCAACTTGTTAATTACTCCTATGTTTCGCGAAATCAAATTTAACAAGTTATCAGTATGTGGTTTCCAAGAGAGCTTATCATCAATTATTATACCTAATAATTTAGTAGTTTTCACTTTTTTCGATAGGTATATTATCAAAAAGAATATTACCAGGCAGGGATTGAAGAGTATTGCTGAAGAGCATGTAATTTGTTTTATTTAGGTTTAGAGACAACTTATTCGCTTTTATCCAGTCCGTAACACGTTTCAGCACGGAATTTACTGTTGAAAGTAAAATTGCTGGGCCTAAATGGGAAAAGAAGAGATTGGAATCGTCAGCAAACAATAAGAAAGATAAAAGGGAGGAAGATTGATAAAAGTCATTGATATATAAGATAAAAAGCAAGGGTCCAAGGAGAGATCCCTGTGGTACTCCATAATTTACAGGTTTAATAGAAGAACTGTGCCCGTTGAGTGATACATATTGGTTTCTATTAGAAAGGTAGTTCCTGAACCACTCCAAGGCCTTTCCTCTAATCCCGCAGTGGGATAATTTATATAATAAAATAGTGTGATCAATAGTGTCAAAAGCCTTGGAGAAGTCCAGGAAGATTCCAACCGTGTGTAATGCTTTATCGATGGCGCTGGTCATTGTGTTAATAAGAGTTAAGACTGCTTGGGAAGTGCTGTGTTTTTCTCTGAATCCAAACTGGAAATTGCAAAAAGTATTGTTGTCTTTAAGAAAGGATACCGTGCGTTTGTACACTCTAAAGTGCTGTATATAGCACTTTTTGAGGGCATGCATAGGGACTGCACTCAGCGTGCTATTTCAGCACTTTCACGTCAGCTGGACCGGCTCCTTAAACTGCTAAACATTCCAAAAAAAAAAATCATGATTTTGGCGAGCCTCGAACCAGGGTCCGCTGATCGAGAATGGCTGGCATTACCGTTAGACTATTAAACTCACATCGTACGATTTAGAGCAGATCATTATTGTTACACAGTGTTCGTTATCTACTCGACTCCCACGACTAAACTGGATTGCAAGAAGCATTCGTTAGTCCATCGGTAACGTCAGCGCCTCTCAATCAGCGGAACCTGGTTCGAGGCTCGCCACGGTCACGTTTTTTTTTGCTGGTAAATTGGCACACTACAAGTGCTATAAACAGCATCTCAGGTGCAGTCACTATACCCCTAAAAGTAGCACTTTAGTTTTTACAGTGTATATAATTTTTTCAAGGATTATTGATAGTGAAGTTAGGAGTGAGATGGGTCTGTAATTACTAAGGCTGAGTTTATTTCCTTTTTTAGAAATAGGGACGACTTTTGCAGTTTTCATTTTGATGGGAACCATACCTGAGTTTAGAGACAGATTAAAAATGTGCATTAGGGGTTCTGCTATTTGAAATACTTTTTGTTTTAGTATACAGTTGTCTAGGGATGTAAAATGTAGAAAACATTTTGAGAGCTGGGTTTTTGTGTTGGACAAATTCTGATACAAATCATACTTTCTCCAAAGTTTTCAAAATTATATAAATTAAAAACAACCGGTATGAATTTTAAACTACATGACAGTCATAAATCGCGCCCTCTCAACAATGGGTTTAATGTCCTAACTAAACAGTTCCAAAGCCTTGAAAAAAAAATCGAATAGTAGAGGAAAAATGTACTATACACTACTTCAAAAGAAATAAAAAACTAAATAATTACAAATAAGAAACATGCTTATATAAAAAAAATTTTTTTTATAAAGATGTACAAGTAGAGGAATACAGGTAGATAGATAAATAGATAGACAGATAAAGGGATGCGTGTATGAACAGATAGATGGATAATAAATAAATAGATAGATAAGATGGATGGGATACGTGTAGATAGATTAAAATAAATAATGTACTCAAAAGGCAAGCTAAATCTTGCCTTTTGGACTTCATTTATTGAAGGAAAGAAAAAATCCCTACAGCCCAGTGCATTTTTCAAAGAAGAGAAACTTCACATCTTTTGACAAGTCTGGGTCGTTAAAAGAATTGTGGCTTGGAAAAAAACAATTATTTATTTATACAAACATTTTAATACGGACATTGGGAATTTATATCAGATCTCCATCTTACCCTACATCATAACAGAAGCCTATTCTTTTTATATATCAATCGCACAAACGTGAACTACATGTATATCGTTAATATGAACTAAACGAATATTTCATCAACATAGGGCCAGATCTAGCTAATAAGATTACACAAGACTGTAACACAGATTCACAATTTTCTCTAAACAAATCTGCTTTGAATGGTTGCTTTGAACTTACTACAATGGGAACAAATGCGATTTCTAAACAGATATGTAATTTATCTAACGACAAAGCCATGGGAAATGACCTTCTACCAATTAGATTAATAAAACTTGCAATGCCCTACATAAAGGAACCATTAACGCATATAATAAATTTTTCTATAGCTTCTGGGACTTTTCCAGATAACTGGAAAGTTGCTCGTGTAATTGCATTGCGTAAAGGTGGGAAAAGGGAAACATGTCATTGTAGGCCAATCTCAATTCTCCCAATTTTATTAAAGATTATAGAAAAAATCGTATTTAATCAACTCTATGAATATCTAAAATGTAATGAAATAATTAATAGGTATCAATCAGGATTCAGACCACTTCACTCTACGACCACAGAACTCTTGAATGTAACTGATGACTGGCTTAAAAGTATAGAAGAAGGAGAGATCATAATTGCTGTAATGTTAGATTTTAGAAAGGCTTTTGACACTGTAGATCACGATCTCCTGCTTCATAAACTTCAATACTATGGCATTCAAGATCGCCCTCTAAGATGGTTTGCTAGCTATCTAAAAAATAGATCCCAAGCAACATGTATAAATGGTAAATTATCTGAATTTTTATCTTTGAAATGTGGTGTCCCACAAGGGTCGATATTGGGCCCACTTATGTTTGTACTGTATATCAACAGCCTACCCGAAGGACTTCGAAATTGTAAAGTTAGCATGTATGCTGACGATACTGTCTTATATCTTTCTGGCAGGGATATTTCTGTTGTATCACACAACATTAATGAAGATTTGGAATATGTAAGGCAATGGCTCGTTCATAATAAGTTAAGTTTCAATGTAAACAAAACCGAATGTATTGTTTTGGGTACAAGGAGCGATTAAGAAAAATGCAAGATGATGATATTAATATTAATATAACAGGAAATCCAATAAAACGAGTGCAGTCGTGTAAACATCTAGGAATAATAATTGACGAAAGTCTCAAGTGGCGTGGCCATATTGAACTATTGCAGAAAAAAACAAATTCAGGTTTACATTATGTTGAGAAGTATCAGAAATATAGTAGACAAAGAGTCTTTAAAAATGGTATACAATGCATTGGTATCCTCCCACTTAAATTATGGCGATGTTATATGGGCAAACTGTGGGAAAACGCTGCTAACCACCCTACAAAGAATTCAAAATCGAGGTGCTCGCTTAATCAACAACACACCCTGGTTTACATCGGGAAAGGAGAACCTTGATCTACTCAATTGGAACCCTATCGATAAGAAAATAGAAAAAGACACGGCGATAATGATGTATAAAGCTATGACAAAACAAGTGCCGCCTTACATCAGTGATAAATTCACATACCGAACACGTGTATATAACACGAGACAGAGTAATCTCTGTGTTGATGTACCTCGCCCGAAAACAGAATCGGGCAAACGTACATTCATATATAGAGGTGCCCAGATATGGAACTCACTTACCGAGGAGACTCAAATGTCTTCTAGTATTGGCATTTTCAAATCTAAATTGGCTAATACTAATAATGTATAATGTGGTTTGAAGCCAATCATGTCAAAGAACAGTTAAATAATCTATGTGTTTATTCATTATAACAATACTAGAGATGGTAGTATTTTGAGTTCAGTAAAGTCATATGAACGTTTTTTTCACTCAAATTTCTATTAACCTATATATTGTAATTTACTGAACAATCCGACAGTGGGATGGTAATGTACACTGACTTATAATACAATATAATATATATAGATATCTACATAGCCATTCTTCTCTTTTTATAATTTATGTGTATATACTTTCTTTTTACTATTATTATTTTAATTGTACATAGTATTTATATATTTATTTTTTAGTGTTCTTCCCAAAATAATTTTTTTACATTATTTGCAATTTAGTGCTATTTTACTTTCTTTTTTAACTTATAGATAGATTATGTTATATTTTCATGTTTTGTTTTATATTATGGTCTGTAATATCCCCTCTATTTTAATGAATTTTTATAAACCATGAAAAAAAATCAATTTACAAATATTCCGAACCATTTTAGAATATTTCAGTTTTACTCACTCCTCAACATATTCATGCAATAGTTTGTATATGTTATATACATATATTTAATTTATATTCTAACTGTGCATCATATTTTCGTCATCGGCAATTTCATTTTGTTAATTTCTATATGTTATATTTTCATGTTTGTTTTATGTTATGATGTTGTTTTGCACGGCCCCATTGTAAAACAGTCTTGCAGCTGAATTGGGCTTGTACCGTGAATAAATAAATGAATCAAATCAAATCAAAAATAATAAATGAACAGGATGAATCTTACCTTAAACGAATATAACAAAATAGAACAATTTCCTCGGGATATAAAAAGTGCAAAAAGTTGACACCATTGAACATCTTTGGCATCAAAATATAACTGCGATGTTTTAAAAAAGAAACCAGATCAATTTACTACGCAGGAGTGGTAGTCATTTCACCCGTTTGATGTAAACATTTCAATACTATTCACAGATTGTGATGAACATGACGCCCAGTCTCCCCTTCTCTTCTCATGCTCTCTCTCTCTCTCTCTCTCTCTCTTTCTCTCTCTCTCGCTCTCTCTTGCGCGCTCTCTCTCTCTGTTTCTTTCTTTCTTTGTCTGTAGTCTGGGAGACACGCCCACACGCGTGCTCATGAATTTGCATAATTCTTGAGCACTTGCGCTCAAACAAGAGTTTGTTTGCGCGCCATTACCACTGTGTTTCTATGCCCTTTGACTGGTGTTGCACTCCGCAGGAGCATTGGCTTTTATAATATTAAATTTGTTTACAAATTAATCTGAACATGTGTGGGCGTGTCTCCTTTTGACGTAAGTTTCCCCCAAAAAATTGTCTCTCTCTCCTTCTCCATCTCTCTCCTTCTTTTTCTATATCTCAGTTTTCGTTTTCTGTTATGTTTCCCTCCACTTTTTTGTTTCCGAACTTCATAGAGGAAACTTAAGAATCTTGTCTTGACCGACGAGTTCTACCACTGAAGATTGGACTAAAGGTTAAAATGCAATCCATATGTTTGCATATTAGTTGTTTTCTGACATGTCCCATCATGTAAGAAAGGGCCAGAAGACTGTTAAAGCTTCTTTCGGTACTCATTTCAAAAAGCATATTTTAACTTTTCTTTGCTGTGAGTACTTTGCCTGCGCATTTTTATGAGCACATTGCGCGCTTCTATCGCATGGAAGATTTACTAGTAGGCGAAAAAATAGGCGAACATGCGGGTGGAAAATTAGTCCAGTCTGGCCTCTTTGAGTGAGAATCTATATACCCGAAATCCAACATAGAGGGAGACATGGTACAAGGCCTCTCAACCTCTCAACCCCTCTCAACACCACCCAACAAAGAGTCCAGTACAATACTTTTGAATCCTGGAAATCCTAGGCATCAATCAAAGCATTCTTGTCTCTGATTGGTCAAACAGCCCTGGAGAATTGGGGGAGGCGGTCTCTGGACATGGTTCTTGATCGGGGACGACTAGTCTAGCGTACAAAACTTTTTAATTTCTACCAAATAATCATATTGTCATGACATTTGAACAGTAGCTATCCATGTTTTTGTTATGAGATCGAGTTCTTTTTCCTCTCACCAAACGATTTCATCCATGAACTAAGTATTACAGTTTGGATCATTAGACTATACCAATCAGCTGGAAGTAATCAGCTGGTTGGCATTCTTGATCTTCTTGATTTGTTTGTACAGCGCGCTTGTTGCATTGTGTTACCTCCACACACTAGAAATCAGGTGCTGTGACTTGAAAACAACTTTTGGAAGAAAACTTTTGCTGTTGAATTTATACCTTCGAACCTTTATTATGCGCAGATATATTACCCCGCCATGAAAGACAACCCTTTTTACATATAAAAGCTTTGTGTACGAGCAATGATGTCGACCTTGTAAAAGCAGTGCCCCCCCCCCCCCCCAAGTCGATTTGCACCATTCCTGAACAGGGTCCTTTGATCACCATTATTATGGAAGGTCAATTTTTACACACATAATTTCAAGGAAGAAAACTGCAAATATGAATATTAATGTGAGAATATTGTATGAACACTTTTAACATGCTGCATCCAACCTTTAAACTACATGTATTAGGTCCAGTATGTTAAAAGTGTTAATTGTACACTGGCTTCATTTGAAACAACAGATAATTTTTTTAATTACTGTTATTTGTCTATAAAATCCTCAGTTATCAAGCTCCAAAATATTTGGATACCTGTTTGAATTTATATACATCTACCAGGAGATTGAGGTCATCCAGTGATCCTCTCCATCTCACATTCAGTTACTCCCACCTTGGCCGGTGATAGGACATTTACCGTATCTGCTTCAAAATACTGACATGATTTAGGCCTACCACTTACAATTAGACAGTCTTCATCAGTCAATGCCATCAGAAAGGCCTTTAAAACACATCTCTTTAGCAGTTTTTATTTGTAAATTGTTTTTCTTACTACATTGTATTCATGATTGATTGAATTCATTGTAAGCGCTGAAGTAATAATAATAATAATAATAATATTAGTAGTAGTAGTAGTTGTAATAGTAGTAGTAGTAGTAGAAGTAACAACAATAATATTCAAAATTATAAGCAGTTGACCCAATAAGCCACTTCGGAGATGCAATCTGAGCATGAGCAGATAAAGGTCATCTGTACCAAATTCTAAAACCCACTGACACTAATATTCGATATGTGCTCATGAATGTCATGTAATCATTATTCAATTATGCACTAATGGTGCATTCCATGATATCCAGGTGGAAGTATTCTTTTTAAAGGGGGAAAGTGCACATAAAGGGACCCTCCATGTCTAAAATATCTGTGGATATTTGGGGTCATTTGTACCATGCGCTAACCCCGAACTGGCTTATATCGCTGAAAAGCTCATGCACTGTACACAAACATGGGTATATGGGACTGCACACACATGTCATGCCATATGGCATGAATGTTTTGCCCGAACACTTCAGCTATTCCTCGTCATATTTCCAACATGAGGGCATTTCAAGACCATTCGTTTTCGGGGACATTTCTAATATAGTCTTCTTCTAATGTGATGTTAAATTATTGTTCACCTTTCCCAGAACTTATCCTTCTCCTGTTAATGCTGCTTGCAGCATTATATGAATTGAAGTGAAATGATAAACTATCTCTCATCAAACACACAATATTTTGAGGTGCTTACCATTAGATATTATATCAAATGAAGATGATGACCATGACTGAATATGAGCAGCTCCAATCAGAATCATCAGGATACACGTGATGAGATACATCTCAGCAGAAAAACTCCACTAATCCAAGTAAGAAAACAAGATGGCGGAATATCTTTTTTCACAGCATAACAGTTTGAGGGTAACGGTTTGAATTTTACAACAATAAACCCTGTACGTTCTTAGCTATCAGGAGTGATTGTGAACCGATTGTTTTAATTTCAGGTGATAATACCAGGATGAAATTGTTATGTGTGCATACGGGCGCAATATCACTTCATTTTGTCTGCCAGGATAATGCTATTTGATTTCAGTCGTAAATTGTACAATTATTGAAAGTTGTGACAATCATTCAATTCTGTCATACTCCAAACTCTTTACATAGCCCCTTGAGAAAAACTCCTCACTCTTGTTGCGCTTAGCAACGTGCTCTCGTATTATTATTTGGGGATGAAACATCTATCAAAAATTAAGACTTTAAATTAATTTCTAAAGCGTATTTAATGGTAGATGCCTGGTAATTGCTGTTTAAAGCCTTTTAATGTACTAACAAAGAAAGATGTGATCAAGTAAATATAATTATAGGGCTCTTGCTATGTCAGGCACGCAGGATGGCAAGTAGGGGTTATAAACTCAAACATCACCTGAAGCCACCAGTTGATTGAATGCAGGCTGTGCATCGAGGTGTAATGTATAGTGAAAGTATTTCTCCCCGCTCAACTTGGCTACATAGTGATTGGACTTACTTATTTTAACTGTGGCAAGAACAGGTTTCTCGCTGTTAAAAATAAAAATATGTTAAAACTGTAACTGTGGCAAAATGCAAACTAACGAGTTCATTAAATAAGCGACAGTTTATGTTCGATATGCAACCACTGATTATCTTCATGCCTGTAAAACACAAGAAGATAATCTTGCCAAAAGAACAAAACAAATACCAAAAAAAAAATGATGATGATTTTCCCCTTTCTTGTTAGCGTTTATTAATTTGACCTCTATGTAATCCAATCCTCTGTGTGCAATGAAAAAAGAAGCTGAAATGAAGTAAAATCTGAACTTATATGTATTCATGTAAGCTATTGGTTGTCTGGGGAAGCAATTTTCTCAAGAAAACAAGTTGTTGAGTCTCCTTGCAAGCAACTGCTAATTAGTATACCTGAAGATGCCAATAATAGCCTAGCAAAAGCAATTGCTTTGCTTTAACTAGTTTTATGAATATGGCCCAATCTCGATCTTGCTATATACAGTGTGTAGCCCTATTATTGACATTTTCACACATCATTCTTTGACTATATAATAAGTTCTATCTATCCGGGGGGAAGTCGTGATTAATTAAATCGCGATTACATCGCTCTTAACTCTTGTATTATATGAGGTAAACAATGTTTTCAATAGCTCAAATTATTAGGGAGTAGCAATTTAGCCAGTCGAAGGCTCATCTTTGGTCAATTAAAGGTAATCATTGAAAAAAAAATTCTTCAATATTTTCCCTCCACAGGGATTTTATTGATATTCATTCGTAACAAATTAACAAAATACATTCAAGGTAAATCACATTTATAATGTACATACATAATACAATAATAATTCTAAATAGTTCAAAATACAAATGTTTCTTGAACTTTCGGGCTCACAGAAGACAAACATATTTTCAATAGTGTATTCATGGAATCCATGAAGAAAAAGCGAAACAATACAAACACATACATGTATCATCTTTTGATTATTTTGGTATACAAATACTTATTTTTGCCACTGCTAGTTATTTGAAAAATACATCAATTTTTGTTGGATTTGATTTATGCATTCCGAAAATGTAGAAACACTCCTTCGTAACAGACATACATTTTGCATTGACAATCATAAATAACATTACATTGTAAGAAAATGAAATAGGACGATTCAAAAAGCAGGAATTGTCGTGTGAACAAGTCCCCTCTGTTCAACTATGATTTACAGGCTATATGATATAGATAGTTATAATCCCAGGTGTGCACAAATACAAATACGATATGAATAGATATATATTTTACATAAATTAACAATCAGCTTGATCATGTATTAACATAAACTAGTTGAACTATCCTATGCGATTGCCACTGGATAAACTAATGATAGTTCCGGGTATTTCAAAGACATAGGCCAAACCAATTATAAAGCATCAATACTTTTCTAAAGTATTCACCTGGATTAAAGTCGATAGAATGAATTAACTTTGTCACACTCGAAAATATGTTGGGTAAAATTATACCCAACAATGGGTAAAAAGGGAATATGCAATTATGCTGAGTAACATTTTACCCAAGTTTCTACACTTTTCATTCAAAATTGGTCAGATTTCACCCAACAAACATTCATGTTCCCTTTTTACCCAGCTCTTTTAGAGTGCATTGAGAATATAGGGAACTACCTCTATACTATAGAGTAAACGAGTTGTGGTGAAATGGATTATAGTCTCCTTACTGTGGATCACAAGGTACGGGGTTAGAATCCCGCCACAGCACTAAAGTCCTTTGGGCAAGACGGTACTTAACATTTTCACACTTCGATACTGTTTTTACGAAGTGACGGATGAGCGCGAAACTAAAAGAAAGTTAGTTTTGAATAAATCGCTTTCAAAGTTTTAAAGCATAATCTCAACCTCTGTAATGTATGAAGGTTTAATAATTTTTTATATCCTGGGTTAGATCATATTTTAATGTTTAGTTCTATGCTTAATTAATTGCATGATTTTTTTTTTATTTGGGGGGGGGGGATGAGCTGTAAACATAACCGTTATTTCGTGAAAACACAAAATTCAAGGACGCGCTTATGATTTATTTTCACGAAGTGACGGATCTCATCCGCGCGCGTGTAAAAAGTATGGGACTTGATCACCGCACATTTACCCGTCATTTCGTGAAAACACAAAGTCAATTCAAGGACGCGCTCTTTTTTGTTTTCACGGAGTGGCGGATCTCGGCCACGCACATACGAGGCGGCTGTGAGCCGTCACTTCGTGAACTGAAAATCATTTTACTAGGCATTTTCTTGTTGACGTTATCTCCATAGTTACATAATTAGAAATTATTATGGTCTGAAACTTTGTGAGGTTCAGGATGTTAGTGAATGATGTTCAAAAATTCAAAAAACTCAAAAATCGGAAAAATATGCGATTTTCCTCGTACCGTCACTTCGTGAAATCAGGGACGACTTCACCCTAGTGAAATAAAAAGGTATCGGTTGGAAGTTATTGCTGTTTCAGCGCATTCATAGGGACATCTAGGCCAGAGCCGGGGTAATAACCTAAAAGCTCGTACTTGGAAGGGCATAATAAGACACTAGTTATGTTTATACGTAGTACATAGCATCGATGCTATGTAAGTCTCGAAACTATTTCAGACAGGCCATGATCGACTTGCTTCTATCATCCACTCGTGACTATTCATCGCTCACTGCCAAAACAATAAGTACTGCGCCACACACGGTGACCCGAGTATAATTGGTATTGAAGTCTGTGCACAGCGGTCATATCATGCGAAGTTGCGAGTGAAGATAACAGAGAGTGAAGCAGCGATTGCGCTCACATTACAAATAGTCACAAGCACGGTCGGTGGTCTACCGCAAAGCATCGATGCTTTGTCGCTGGATCCTGAGATTTACTCCTGCCAAACTCGCTGCCAGAATAGTTTCGAAACCTAGTTCCAACTCGCTTCTATCTCGTGACTATCTGCGTTCAGACAGCGTTTGGTCTTAAAACTATCTGGTCATCACCAAAATAGTCTCAAAACTTAGATAGCATCGAGCTATCGCTCTACCTGTGAACGTACCTATTTTTAAATATGTGTTATGAGCTGTACAGCAAGAACTTAATATAATTATTATTATAACCGGTAACTGTACAATTTTCAATTTCAATTTTCAATTTAATGACATGTATTTTCAACTTTTCAATGTAAGTGTACAGAGTAATAAATGAACAAAATAATGTACATGTAGACGTATTGTTAACACATAGCCATGGCCATTTTCTCAGAGAAGATCTGCGTCACAAAGCAATGTGCTTCCATTTTGTGTTAAGTTGTGAGAGTTCTAAAAGTTCTGTAAAGAAAGTCTAGATTATGTTTATACTCCACAGTTACAGTAATCTTTTCCATTGTTGTAAATCATTTCAACGGTGTATTTTCGGTTTGTCACCTTACAAAGGAGGGCATTTTAATACTGCTCGTTTCATAGGTGTAAACATGGTAATGATGGCGCTGGAAAGGAAAGAAAATGGTATATCCCCCTCCCCCCCCCCCCCCCGACACGCAAACAACGCACACGCACCCACATTCACATACATGCACTTGTGGGGAACTCTATTCATTTCTCCTATTGTATTTTGTACCCCACAAGCTTGACGGAATACAGGCCATCATTGCACTACTATTGTTCTCCGTACCCCACAACTGCATTATGTAAAAGCATACCAGCGCACACACCCTCACACACTTCACACATACTTGTACACATAAATACACATACATACACACATACATTTTAGGACATTCTAAAGGTGGTTTTTAATTATTTCCTCTCCCTTAAAAGTGGAGGAATGTATACCCCCCCCCCCCCTGGATTTACGCCCGTGCTTATATCGCATCATGTTGTTTAGAAGAAAAAAAAACACGATCGCAAAGGCTTTTAGAAGGGGAAAAACACCCTAATAGGAATTTTCAATAGCCTAGCCGATACAGCCTACTGAAATGACAAACATTATAATGCAAAAACGGTGTTTAAAAGGTTGTTTAAAACTTATACAACCTGTTTAATATTCAAACAAATTATTGTTTACGATATGGACTGTACAACGGGTTGTACCGTTCATATTGTAAACAACTGTTTGCATAAACAGCGTTTTCTCTGTGTACACAATAGGGTACTGAAATTGCATTCTATATACTAGTACGTTTATTTCTCGAACATGTCGAAAGACTTTGGGACGTGTAAAAGGTTGTAGGAAATATATTACCCTTTCTAAGCATACTAAACATTCCAACTTTAGTAAACGAAGAAGCTTGACTGGGGAGGAATTTTTAATTTGTAAACAAATCTTTCGGCATATTACTCACAGTGTTAAAGATCGTATGCTCGATCTATAATGAAAAACACAAGTCAGAAAAAATTGGAACCAGCATTCCAACTTTAATTGATTATACGCATGACAATTAATCATTATCATAAAATTAAACAAATTTCCTATTAGTCCTTTACGTTTCTGCTCCTTACTGTTTTTGTTAAAAGTGAGAAAAACCTGCAATTTTCAACAACAAAAAAATATATGGTAACATATAGTAATTCTGAGATATTTAGAATACTCTAAACATTGATATAAATTGACCATCATATGTATATCTTGGTGAAGCAATGTGTGACTGAAAATATCTAGTCTTTATTTCAAGCAATGCACTGACTACTGGGCGTTGTGGCGTGCGCCTGTAATTCAGCTACCAGTGGAAGCTATAAACTGATTCAGCGGACCCAGGTTCGAAACCGAGTCACGTCTTTCGGATGGTGACGTTAAAGGTCAGTCCCAGACGTAAATAATCATATCTGATTGATACACATCTGTAAAAACCCAATTACACACACACACACACACACACACACACATAAAATTGCAAATGCTTATAGGCTAAAGTAAGATGGTATCATCAAAAATGGTTTTAGCTTTGCCAGGCATGCGGGATGGCAACTGCTATTGTTTCTTCCAACATCACTTGAAGCCATGAAGAGAAATTATACAAAATCGGTTTATGCGCCAATATGTTCAATATCGTCAAAGTTTTTTTCTCCCCTCACAACTTGGTTGCAGAGAGTGATTTGACCTTCTATGAGAAGAAAAGTTTTGGGCTGATTAAATTCACATTTTAGTAATCATGTAACTGAAAAAATAAGTAATGATTAGCTTTAAAAGGAAGGCAGTTCCATATGAACAAGTAACAACGGATCATCTCCAAAGAAGTAAAAGCCAAGCTACCGGAACAACAAACAACCAAAACAAAACAAAGTTTAAAACAAACAAACAAACAAACAGTCGCTTGAATGGGAAAATAAATTCTAAAGACTAATCCGACAAGCCTTTCTCCATCTGTGTGCAAGAACTAAAACTTTTGATTTGAAAAAAAATCTAAATAGAATAAAGTATTCTACTGCTAGTCTTGCAAGGAAATTTTAGAAAGAAAATAAGTTATTGCATCTTCTTGCAAGTTATTGTTAATTGGAATATCTGAAGATGTAAATAAAATGCAAATTTAAACCTTAGAAAAGGCGATTCCTGTAGATTCATCAATAGGAACAGTATCGAACTGCAATATTTTTTTAGAGTGCAAAGGTTTTCTAAATCTTCAGAGATGTCGCGATTAATTTAATCGCACGGAACATTAGTATTATGATGAGTTAAAATGTGTCCAATAGCACTAATTATTCGTCAATATTTATTTAAGAACCAGTCGAGGGCAAAATTCCTTGGTTTTGATAAGCTGCATCTGTAGTTTTAAATGAAATAATTTTTCATAAATTTCACTTGATTGGGTTTGACATGGTTAGCTATAGAAAAGAAATCTCTGCTTAAAGGCTACGTTCAGATCGGTGTTCACTTCATTCAATCATTTTATGCTATGTAATCACAGTTATTTACATTCATTAAAAAGAAATATTACACTGTCTGAAAGTGAAATAGCAAAAGCCCTTGGTTTACCTGTAACTTGGAGACCATAATTTTTATGCAAATTATTATAACCCGTATCCCTGTTTTCTCAGTCTACAAATACAAACACAATAGGAGTAAAATATTATTTTAAAATCATTTAATAATCATCTTTGCTGTGTGATAACATATACTAATGTAACGATAAGATAGGAATGCCGTTGAATGAATTATTCATATCTCGTATCCATATTTCAAATAAATACCGTCAATTTTCTGTGCACATAATTTACCTGAATTACCTTTATTAACTCTGTTGAAAATGAAAGAATTGCCTGTCCACTACATGTGTGACTACAGGTACAGCTGCATTATATAGACACAGTCAAGGCCCTCAACACCCTTTTCTCTAACCCTTTCAAGACAATTGGCCCTCTTGTGGTTTGGCTCAATAACTTTTGATTCAGAGCTCTAAAAATATGCTAGATGGGTAAGTAGAAAGAGCAAAAATTTCTGCACCCACTATGCCCACTTTTGTTGCATAACCATGCGTTTGATGCCAGAAATTTTTAAATCAAGAATAAGCTTAAATCCTTAAATTGGCAACACATTTAGAGGATTTGTTTTTTTTTTTAATTGCCAATTTTTCAACTTCTCAACAAAATTTCTTACCATGTTTATTGTTTTCAAAGACGTTACACCTTATTAGAACTATGTAGCACTAAAAGAGAAATATTACAGTTGCCAATTTGAAGAACGAAATGTGATCAATTTAGCCTTTAAATAATTCCAGTCCTGAAAGGTTAAGAAGTAGATCTACATCACACAAAAAAATTGTGCTTTAAACTGTGTGCTGAATTGTCAGAACGCCGGGAATTCAGTAAAACAACTTCCAACACACAAAATAACTAAAATGTCAATTTTTTTATAATGTATAACTCAGTAGGATCTCTTTCTATTTGGGAGGACCTATATCTACAATATATTTTGAGTACTGTTCCGAGGGAAAAGAAGCGAAGAGAAAACTGCAATTTAATATTTTCGTGTACGACATACGGGAGAGTTGACCGTGAATACGTCACGACCGATTCACCAAATTGCCAATTTGAGATTCGCATAGATATAGTGATCTCATTTTTCGAACATTCATAACTTTCTTATTGTTTGTCCGATTTCTTTCAAACTTTCACTGGCCTGTTTCTCTTATTTTTCTCCTTAACACAGATCAGCTTTTAACACTGGTTGGATTGCCCTTTAACAGTTTATTTTCATAAGTCACCTATACCGAAGGAGAGTTTAACTTATGCACGTAGCTTCATATGGGTGCAAATATGGTCCAGGGAGGAGGAATGTTTCAACACCCCTGCTACCCCACCCCCACACATACACCGAACAATCTACTTCCATCATAGAATCAGTGTGTATTTCGAATGAATGCCAACTCAAAGTTATACGTTGAAAATTGATGGTTGTTATTACCAAAATGATACTTTACTTTATTAATACACAAATCAACATTTAGCAAAAAAGAATAAATGAATGGGACGTCACACTGGGATGAAAATTGCCTTGTTGTGATTAACGCACACACACATGCACACGCACAAAGCCTTGTTTATCAGACTCTGACGCCTATATGCCTGTGGACCTATACTCTAAATACAAATTATCGACAACACAACAACGAGGCTTTATAAATTGGATTTTTATAGTGGTTATCCGTTCAAATTATACCCCCTCCCTCCTCCCACACATCTGTTGTTTCTTACTTTTTATGAAGAAAAAAAAATCGAAGCTCTCTCTTTTCATAGGTTTTTTCCTTTTTCTTATTAACCGAGAGCTACATTACATTCTGTACAACTCTTGTCCATGTGTTTACATGTTTTATGGACCTTTGAGGGTAATGAGCCGCACGCTTTGCCTCACGCGCTCTTAAAGTTTTGCTGCCATTAAAAATTTCAAAAATATTGTCATGAAGGATTGTATAAACTGTATAAACACATCGTTTTGATATCTACACGGACTTTCTAGGAGGACTTAAACCATGTGTTACATTATATAAGTGTATCATAGCCCCCTTCCACTGACCATTGGAGGCTCATCTGATCCCCCAAATTCGAAAATTTCAGCGTTCCGATGAGTTCTGATGAAATCTGAGCCAACAGGCGTATGTTGGGGCCCTGTTCTCTGACAAATCCGATAAGGATCCGACATTGATCGGGGTAATCGGATAGAAGACTGGCAGCCGCCCGATATCTGTCAGCCGCTTTCATCGGCGGCGTCTAATTCATCTGATTGCGGTCGGAGGGTGATTCGAGTTTGAACTGACACTAATCTCACTAATCTGATAGTAATCGGAGGTTAATCGGACACTGATCCTGGGCGGATTTGCGCCAAAATCGGATATCGTGTATAAAAGCAGAATCTGGTGATGCACTGTAGCACGGTTAATCTGTCAAGCGCGAGTGTTGGCTGAACCTGGGATCACCCTTCTTTTATAGACCGTAGCCTAGGCCGTCAGATGTCACCACTTGTTATGCTATTAGTATCTGGTGACAGTTGAGTTAATGAGCTATTAACCTCCGATTTCACAATGGATAGTAATCGGACGGTGCAAAATAACGTTTAGCCTCCGATGAGTGTTGAATTTGTGCTGGGTGGCTATCGAACACGTCGGGCACACCACAAATAATTACAATCAACATACTGTCATCGGACGTCGGCTGGACACCCCGATAGCCGCACAACATAAATCTGACACACATCGGTCTGACTCGACTTGCGACTTGAAATGGCGTCCGATGGCGAACTAAGCTCTGAGCTTAGATCCTTCATCGGACGATCTTGCCTCATGGGATCACGACCGACAAGTTCGACACTGACCTGATAGTCGACCAACACACATCAGATTCATCGGACTGTGATAAAAAACCCTTCAGTGGGTGACCGGAAGAAAACAAATCTTTGCTTCCGACGATTGACCGATGAGCAGAAAGCTCTGTAGAAGGGGGTATCATAAAGCTATTTATTTTCAATCATCAATTTCCTTAAGTTTCACACATCTTTAGTTTATTCAATGATTGTTTTTCACTATTAGATGTATTTTTTATTCCTAGTCTGTTTTAAAAGTGTTATATTTCCCTATATCTTTTGTTGAATGTCCATGTCTTGCCAAAGAGCTTTTTTTTTAAATGTCTAATATTAAGGAAATTGATTGGCAAGAATGTTTTGTATTTTTCACGAATGATCAATTCCACTCAGCAAATGACTAGGGTAATAGAGAGGCATAGTTCATACCTGATGGACAGAATAGTATTTTTATATGAGTACATACTCGCCCGAAAGGATAACCTCGTGCTTTGACATTGATATTGATCATCTATCTTTATTTTTGAGTATAATTGGCCTATATACTCTCAAAATACTTTGAATATTACCAAATTGGCGATGCTTGTGTGTTGTTTAGTGCTGACATAAAATATAGGTTTGGGATCGCCTAGCGTGAGTAGCACCCCTTGCCTAAAAGAGCTTGATACTTGAATTTTTTCTACCAGATGATTATCGATAAGTTATCTTTTCAAATTTTTGATTATTAGTATTCCTTAATCCTTTCATTTCCTTTCCGTGATGTGTTTCATATTAAGTTCGAGTCATAATTATGTATTCAACTAGCGTAGAAGGCTTCAAAATCAAGTTTGTATGTTTATATGTTTGTATGTTCTGGTCGGTCTGTGTTGTGTTGTGTGTGTCCCTTGGTAAGAGTCCTACCCTCTCTCGTTCTTTTCTCCCTTCCTTTTCTGTCTCTTTCACTCCTGTTATGTTCTGTTTATCCGGTTCATGTGCAAATATGTTCCCTTTTCAACGATACACTATTTTGCAATTATAAGTTATCGGGGGCTGCAATCTACAAGCCTAGCTTTTTAGCAGTCCCCTCCGCTACCAACCTAGTTTGGTTTTGGTTTTTCTATGTCTATATTGTACGCTGTAAACAATAATTGTAAGTTTCATTGATTTGCTATGTACGATGTAAACCTATGTATTTTATATTGTTGGAAGTGGAAATAAATGAAATGAAATGAAATTTAACACATGGGATGAGCTAATCCCATATCTCACAACTTTGGAGAGGGGTAAAACTCATTAAGTCAGTACAAGGAACTAGAAACCAAGCTATTATGCCAAAACTTAACAGGCTGAATAAAACCATGTTCTTATATTGAAAATTGAAGGATATAGGCTAACCTAAGCCAACATGCTGAAAATTACAATAGATCCAAAAATAAAAATGTTTATGCCTGTTATCTTTACTTTCAAGCATAATGTATAGCTTTGAATTCCAACATTGCTCTTGAGTACAACTTCAATACTTAAAATACTGACGCACAAGACAATCGAAACTTACAATTGGTTGATCTTTTTTGCTATCGTGTCTTAATCAGAAGTAACATTATGTTTAACTGGGTAAAGTGCATCATTTTTTATTTCTATTCGACCTGATCTTTAGCTGAGGATAACGTTATTGATGAATTTTAGTTGAAATGAGACATCGCTGGGACTTGATAGTTCAGATAGACCTTAATATATTCAGCATCATTTACTTATACCAGAACTCATCATATCCCTTCTCGTAGATTTCAATGCAATTAACGTGAACAATCAGTCACGCATATCTCAACAATTTTGTTCAGAATCGGGATAACCTACTACCTAAATGGATGAAACAACTGTATTTCCTTTTATCATAAGTGTTGCTTTTCTGGTATTCATTTTAGTATTATATTTCACTGTGAACAACCACTTACAGATATTGAATACACAACTGAGGTCATCATGACGCATTTGCTATCATAAGCCATCATCAAGATCATGTAATTACGTTGGCATCATACATGACAACAACTGCCATATATTGTTCTCTTTCCCCTTATTATATCAATTTATCTAGCTGTTCAGGGAATTATTTTTTTAAGTCTACCCCCCCCCCCCCCCATTCTTCTCATTACTATGTACTCCGGAGTGCATCAGACACAAGGTCATTATACCTTCATCCGCGTTAGTACCATGATTATCATAATAAGACTTCTATTCAACTGAATGCTTTGTTGACATCCTTTTTTCAATCATTTCAATTTTGATCTTAGGGGAAAGTATAACCATCGAGCTATAAGCTTTCACAATTTATAAAATCTGCCGCCATTTCCCTTGTATTTTTGATCATCTATCTTTATTTCTGAGTAGTTCTATCCTCTTAAAATACTACAATATTCCAAAATTAACAATGCTGGTGGGTTCTTCAGTGCTCATCTATAATAGACTTCGTGGATGCCACTTAGAATTAATAAAAAAGTAGGAAAAATCATCTAGAATGGGCCCTTGTGTACATAAAAAGTGGTTTTCTATGGCTAAAAATATGTTGAACAAGATGAATGCGACTGCGTCTCCTATATGCCTCCGCCTAAATTCAGTTGATGGCTTAAACTGCTCTTGAAATATTGTGATAACCAGAATAAAAGCCTCTAATTACATGTTAACTGACCTCTTTGACATTTGACCTTACACCTTATAACCCAACTTATCTCCTTCTAGTCATGAATACAAATTAGTTGAGATATGGTGATAACAATGTAAAACTACCCCAAAATCTAATCAGTTCCTCTTTCTATGGGGATACATACTGGTACCAAGTTTGAAGTTCTTACCTCAAACAGTTCTTCAAAAACCAAGAATTTCATGTAATTTCATGTAAATTGACCTCTGTCACCTCCTTATCCCAAAATCTAATCAGTTCATCTTCGTATGGGGATACATACTAGTACCAAGTTTGAAGTTTTTACCTCAAACAGTTCTTGAGATATCAAGGTAACTGTGCTAAAAACGAGTAATTTCATATAATTTCATGTAAATTGACCTCTGTGACCTCTGACCTTTGACCTACTTACCCCAAAATCTAATCAGTTCATCTTCGTATGGGGATACATACTAGTACCAAGTTTGAGGTTCCTACCTCAAATGATTCTTCAGATATCGCGGTAACGAGAAGTGGGACGGACGGACGCACGCACGCACGCACGCACGCACGGACGGACAACCCGAAAACATAATGCCTCCGGCACAAACGAATAGCTCCATATAAGCGTACTAAAATAAGCTTTTAGAATAAGCGCGCATTGTCCATTCGCGCGCTTAAAATAATAAACCACATGTGCGCACCCAGGTAGGGGTACGATATGTTAAGGTTTCAACTTCTTTTCTGAATTCGGCCGGGCCTAAATGTCTTTTGCGAGAAGTAGACAATTATTGTCTCGTGGAATATAATAACCTTTTGATTTCAGGCGATGAGACGTACTATCACTTCCTCGGCGATCTGAATGTATACGTCCTCCAGATCGCCTCGGAAGTGATAGTTTGTCCCATCACCTTCGATCACCAAGGGTAATTATTCAGTAGGCCTACTAAGAACTAGAAAGCGGGGTGTTGTTTGTTGCAGCCATGGTTGCACCGTTGCAGCACCCCCTGTCTTTTTTAAGGGATTGAGGAGAATCATCGTTGGGGTGTAGCAGGGAGTGCTGGGGTGCTGTCAACAAATTGAAAAGGCAACTCCTTAGTGCATTGGTCAGTAGAGGGACTTTTGGAATGGTATATCCAGACAACCAGTCATATTTTCTGTCAGAGCGCTATAACACAACTAGAATGGATACCAGCCTATCAATATAACCATGCGAAAACGCACGTGGTTAGAAACCAAGCTGAATAAAACCATAAAACTGAATAGCAGACAGGGAAAGGGTTCCAGCATTTGGCGGGGGGGGGGGGGGGAGGACTTTGAGGGGCTCAACCTCAAACGGACATGGGGCCCACGTGTAACACTCACTCCGTGCTTACAGCCCAGAAATGGGATTCTTTCTAAATTGTTTGTGCGTGACCGAAGCGAAATTGCAAATTGTTACCCTTTTTCCGTTTTGAAAATGTACAAAATTACATATTCGGGCCTAATATGAGGTGGATATTACCCGAATATAGGGGTATTCATGCAAAACATCCTCAAATGACTTTGCTATATTTGGACACAGCTTCATAGAGCATTATGCTTTAAGCACATTACATAATTCGTTCTTTTTTCTTCTTCTTAAGACGGTAAATTTTTGTTAGAAGAGAACTTCTGTAGTATCATAAGACTTTTAAAACAGGTGAGGGAACGTAGCGACCGAGCGAAAATAAAATGATTTCATAAATGATATTGAAATTTGCATTCAAGGAAATTTTACACACACGGGCAAGTCATTAAATATATAGTCCAGGCTTCATTATGTAAATAATAAATAATGATCTTACGAGGTGTTGAGGGAACAAAACGAGTTTGCCCCCTACATCCGGTGTAGATGTAGACTCGGTTCATACAGTACAATGTTAAAGCTCATGTACAGTTTTGGTACAAAAAAATAAAATTGGAGAGTAGCGTGTTAAATGCAGTCTCATGTTGTTTTCCGTGCACCAAGAGATCATTTGCTATTCCGTCAATTATTTCCGGTGAATTTTACCGTAAATACAATGTAAGAAATGCTAAATCACGGCAATATACTACCCAACGTTAACTTTCTACTCGGACAGCTCCTGTCACAACAATGTTGAGGCTTTGCACTGAGATAGCATGCGTGTCACTGCGTGTAGGTTTTGAACACGTGTATGGCGGTGTTTGATGTATATAATGCATGCTGAAGTTGGCACCTAATAACTGTTTGCCTCTCATTTGTTTAATATGCCACTTTAGGACGTGAAATCTTCACAGCATCTTTGTATTGCTAGTATCTTGCTTTTATGAACAAAAATTCAATGAATCTGACGAAAAGTTTTTGAGGGCTTACCAAAAACTAAACATTACCTTTAAGAAACACTTCATTTATTTAAGTGCGAGAGAGCTTAGCGGTCGAGTGGGAAAACTATTCAGTGTTGAAATTCCGTATTTTAGAGTACAAATATCTTTTCTGTTGTTAAACTGCCAAATTATTGAAGTCATATAACATTTTTGTCTTGTGTTTTTTGTCTTGAGGACCATAAAAACAAATTTGCATTCATGTTGACAGAGAGAAGCACCTGCCTCACCCACTCGCTTTGAAGTATTGTAATAGGAGAGTTTGTAAAGTCCCAGAAACAATGTGCCCATTAATCTACGAGGGAGCGTGGCAACCGGGTGAAACAAAATATGTCGTAATGTTGGGCCTTATATTTTAGAGCAATTAAAGTAAAGCTTAATGTACATCGTTTTATATGAAAATCATGTTTCTTACCTTGCGAGGGCCTCACTGACGGGGTAAAATAGATTACTGCAAGAAAATTCATATTATTGCACGTTGAAAGCTTACGTCGCTAGAAAGCTATTCGTTATGTACTGTTAAAATTATGGTCTGGTATGGGGGGCATAATCGTTCCCCCGACCTTCTCTTAAACTCGGACACTGCATGGGGGGGATCTTTTGTCCATCAGACAAAAAATCCCCCCCCCCCCCCGATCTAGAGGGCGAAAAAATGTGCTCCTTGCTATCGTTGCCAACATTTCGCCTGTCGGCGTGTATATCGTAAGGGACCCAGGTAACAGGCCCATGTGGGGCCCATATGGGCATCATCCGGGCAATCCGGGCCATCTGGGCAAAAGGGAACCCATATAAATCCCATATGTATCCCTTGTGGGACCCATATGGGTTAGCCCATTTTGAGATCTACTGGGGCCAGCCCATATGGGAACCATATGGGAAAAGACTGGGAAACCCCATATGGGAGTGACATGTAAAATGCCCATAATGGGAATGGGCAAACCCATCTGGGAAAAATCTGTAACTGCCCATATGGGTATCATATGGGAATAAGCTGGGCAAACCCATCTGTGAAACATATTCAAATGCCCATATGGGTATCATATGGGAATAAGCTGGGCAAACCCATCTGGGAAACATATATATTTGCCCAAATGGGCATCATATGGGAATAAGCTGGGCAAACCCATCTGGTAAAAATATATATTTACCTAAATGGGTATCATAATTATGGGAATAAAATGGGCAGACCCATATGGGAAACATTTGTAAATGTTCATATGGGTATCATATGGGAATAAGCTGGGCAAACCCAAATGGGAAAAAACATATAAACCCCTCAAAAAAGTTCTGCAATTCAAGTTTAAGCATTTATATCTCTCTAGTAGCTGTATGATCATCATCAAGTTTGATATCATTGTAAAGCTTGTTTATTCACCTTCACAATGATACCACATTTGTATTGATTATGTAATCACGGAATGTGCAGTGCACCTAAATATAGGGCAAAGTCAAAAGTGAAAAGTTGCAGAATGCATTGTTATTGTTCACACTTAGTTCTTAACTGGAATGAAAGGTTTTGTTTCTTTGTTTTTGTTCCTTTTGGTTTGTTTAATTTTGTATTAGGTGTGCATGTTTCTGCTGTAATCCCTTGTTTGGTGGACAAATATTGTTTTCAGTGATTTTGAAGTGGAATTATTCTTTTGTTTTAAGATGGAATGTGTTTTAATCAGCAACTGATTGTGATAACATTAATATTGTGTTTTGGTTTCATGCAGAATATTGCAAGTTTCCACCTTAGCAGTACACAACTGCGGTGGGGAAAAAAGTCTCCCCTCAGCAAATTATCTCATTTTCAACCATGTAACCCTATCACAGAAACATAACCAACACAAACTCTCCTCTTCTCTTGGATTGCTTTTCACTTCAACAAACACATTCCCCTTTCTTGATGTGAACCCATGTTCTCTCCCCTCTCTAACGAAACAAAAACAAACACAAATTGCAAATGACAAAATGTTTGGCACTTTTTATTGAGTAACATGCACATCAAATGTGGAATAGCAAAGGATCAGAAGTTCAGTAGCGAGTAGAAGATCCGAATACAGCTACGACAGCCTGGCATCTCCTCCTCATGCTTGTCACCAGCCTGGTGATGCGTTGCTGTGGGATGAGGTTCCACTCTTCGATAAGGATCTGTCGCAACTCAGCCAGTGTAGTGTGATCTGTCACTCTGGCGCTGGTCCCACAGGTGCTCGATTGGGTTCAAGTCAGGGCTGTTCGCAGGCCAATCCATCCTCGTCACTGCCTCCTCCTGCAGGTATTCGGTGATGATCCTTGCTCTGTGTGGGCGGGCGTTGACATCTTGGAAGATGGCGGAAAGTTAGTTTAACGCCCTGACTGCTTTTTCAGTTTATTATTTGGACGCAATATTGCACTGTACAAGTAATGTAACAGGGATGCTGGCGCAAAGAGGGGGAACGTTTTGCCCCTCCCGCGCAAAGTGAAAAAGCTTTGACGTTTTAGCAATTTTTGAGAGAAAGATGAAGGCTCGTAGTAGGCATTGCACACGAGCAGTGTGCGAAACCTGCCACCTGTGCTGAAGAGCAGAGCAAATGATTTGTACTCAATAATTTAAAGAAATAGAAAGAAAACGACATGAGCTATAAACATACTCTTTTCACTCTTCTTTAGAGTAACATCACATTCATATTGCCTGACAAAATCATATTTATACCTAACTTGCAAAATAAATGAAAATGCCACATTTTCACGCACGGCAGAAATCAATCGCCCGCTCTGGCCAACACAGAGGGGCATCGAGAGATTGGAGACCTCCTCTCTCACAACTTTTCTGGGGTGTTACACACCGTGTATGGGCATGCTTTTACCATATATGGAAGTCTATGATCTCCTCTACACAGCAATGGGTTCATGTATCTGCTACCATACATATTTCTGAAGTTATAGTGGATCAGATGAAATTTTTCGATACGTTCATTATTTCGGCATTATAGCTCATTTTGAGTTCATGAAGATATATTCTTGGAGTAAAAACATCATAGATTCGTGTGGTATGCTCCATTTCACTAAATATCGAGTGGAACACTCCAGAAACACAGCTGTCCCTGTATTATAGAACCAATCAACGGTTTTCGTTCAAACAAAGTTTTAAAACATTGTACATATGTATGAGAATGCCAGCCATGTTGAAAGAAACTTGGCACGTCGTACCTTATTTGCATAATTATTATGATAACTAACTTGCGTATTTAATATGTGAATATATAATTAGCTAATTTGCATATTCAATTAGATATCGAATCAACACTTACATTTTCAGATACACTATAGCACACTTAACCAGCATACCAGATTTCATTGTTCTACTACTTATACAACTTGAGAAAATCCATTTTCGCATATTAATTAGCCGTACTTTTTAACGGAATTCCTGAGTTTGCAGATCATACTTTTGCACAGGATGGCATTTTCTGAATCCTACTGTTCAAAAATGAAGTAAAAAGGAGGTTTGATTTTTAAAGCATTTGATTTAACTGTAAAAGTTGTCTTATTTTCACCATTTGCAGTGATTTATTGTAAGTAATTTTCATTTTAGGGGTGTTCAAACTTGGTAAAACGTAAATTTTGGCTCAAAATTACAATTTTTGGCAGGTTTTCGGGGATAATCAAATATCGATATCTCGAGAACTTTTTTTTTTAAATGTCATCATTTTTAAGAATCCTTTCAATGAGACTAACTTTGAACACCTCATAGATATATGAAATTTTGGTGTGCTATACCTTTTAGACTTTATTCTTCCCCCCTCCCCCCCCCCCCCCCCCCGCCTCGCTTTTTCGCTTTCGTTTTTTTTTTCAGCTGGCGTTTTGGGAGACCGCCCCCAACCGCTCCCTCCTGGCTACGCGCAAAGCACTTACAGATAGTGTATATACCACCGGGGTGATAATGACGTAATTTGCTATCATGACGATCATCAGTGATCATGTAATTTTGCTGGCAACATACATCACAGAAACTCTCACGTTTTTTGTTTATTCCTTTAGCATATCATTAAGCGTTTGATATTGACCGAAAATACAGACATATACCTTTAATGTATGGAAGGAGATTACAGCGATTCCTCGGGGAGATGGAGATTTTGACGCAGCTCAACTGTTGACATTATAATTAATTTACTAGCTTTTTTCTAGTTTTTGCTTAAATACGTTTTGTTAACATTATAATCAAACCAATGTCTAATTCTTCTACTATTTTGCCATTGTCCCATTTTTGCTGTATACAGTCTTCCCTCTCTCTCTTTCCCCTCATCCCCTCTCTCTTACTCTCTCTCTCTCTCTCCCTCTTGTTCTATTTAAGACACACACATACACAAAGACACGCCCCCCCCCCCCCATCACGCACACTCACGCACACACCCACCTCCACAGAAGTCATGAAACAAGGAAGGAGATTTAGATAACCCTGATATAGGCATTTGGTTTCAAGTGTTATATAGGTTATATATAACAGGCTATAGGCTATATTTATGCAATATCCCCCACTGCCTTTAGGCTTCATTGTGATATAAATTCCCATGGGGTACATGTACAATGCGATTTAGGTCAACATGAACGTAACAAAGTAGAGCTGTATCCATGAAACAACAACAAATGAGTAAATAAAATTGAAAAAACAAAAGAATAATATAACACAAAATAAACATAATTTCTACTAAAATAGATCCTACATATTTACCGGTCCAATTACCATAATTACTGTGATCTTTGACAATGGATCCAAATGAGACATAAACATGGTCATTGGTAGTTGATTATTAACGTAGGCCACCCCCCCCCCCCCCCCCCCCCCATCATCATCTGCCCTCGTTAGTTACGACAGAAACGAACTTTTCCATTTTCCTGGGCCCATATTCATAAGAACCCTACTAAGCTAGTTGCCAACTAGGTCCTAGTTGGCAACTAAAACCCATAGTAGGCAAAAACCCCTAGTTACCAACTATGTAGCTCAGCTAGTTGGTAACTAACCATTGCTTGCCTTCTAGTTGAGTCAGCGTGAGTGAAATTAATGATTAGAGAGTACATGCCTTTTGTAAGGATACTTTACATAATTCTTTGTGCAGCACTGACAGTCTTTTATGTCTAGTTTTGCAACGACGAAGTTGCCAACTACATTAATATTCATGAAACCTTATAAAGAATCTGGTCAATTAGTATCAAACAAGGGAAGTTGCCAACTAGAGAATTGACTGCTGTGCTCTTTGGTAGAATAGGCTTGGTGGAAAGGGAAAATGTGTAGATTGTATACTCTGCTAGGCCAAGTTCTATAAAGCATGAGCTTTAGTTCCCAAACTATTAACAGCCACTGATCGATGCCTTTCAATTTTCCTGGAGTTTAATATATTAATTTCAACAAACAGGCGCGTACACCTCATATATTATGTTCAGAATCTGGATAACCTACTACCTAAATGGATTAAACAACTGTATATCTTGTAATCATTAAGTGTTGCTTTTCTGGTATTCATTTTAGTGTTACATTTCACTGTGAACAACCACTTACAGATACTGAATACGTAACTGATGTCATAATGACGGATTTGCCATTATAAACCATCATGCAATTTTGCTGGCATGATACAAAATTCAAATTAACTCCTTCAGTGCTGATGTCACATATATGTGACAGATAGACTTATCATTTTCATTCACCAATTGCTCGACCACAGGAAATGTTTATGGTGGTCAATATATATCAGAATTTTGAGCATAAATCAAGCATTCTAAATATACTAGCAGAAGCAGCCCGTCGACATCCAAGGGCGCTAGCGGGGTTAACGATTAATCACCGTACCGTATATTTATCACAATAATCAAGTGAATAAAAAAAAGTCGGGTAAAGTTATTTTTACCAAGAAGTATTTACAACATGTGAGTAATATATATCCAAAGCTTGCATGAGTTCTAAAGAAAATACATGTCATGTTCGAGTAGAATATGCATGCATAGACCTAGAGGGAGCGATTTGATCTTGCCATGTTTCCGTGGTTTAATACTCAGAGAAATTAAGGCCATGAAAACGTAACGTGCATAGAGTAGCGATACGTCCCTTGTAAATGATACGAAAATGAGGGGGAAGAATTTATTGTCATTTCCTTTTCAAGGGGATTATGGCCCATCCTATATGGGTCTTGGGAGGACCGACGGATTGACTTTTTCCTATACTACCCTCCCGTCACCCCAGCGCGAGGGGAGAAGGGAGTAATATCCTATACGTATCCATATCATAGTAGAAATATTTTCGTAGGAAATTTTGGTTGGTTTTGTTATGGGGGAGGGGTTCCTTCTTCACACCGTGGCAACCGATATTCCTAAGTGACGTGATCTCCTACACCTCCCCTCCCCCGAATGATGTCTACCAATCGGTTTAGTCTGTCATAAGGGAATGAATAATAATTATATTTGAGGCGATATACATGTTTTCAACAGTATGAAGGCCATTTTCCCCATTCATGTCAGTTTAGTTATTGATAATAGGAATGACTTATGCGACAGCGACTCAAGGGTGCGGTTACGTAAACCCTAAACTCTAAACCCTAACCCAAACCCAAACCCTAACCCTATATGTTGTTTTAATTTCGGGAGGCTGTATATGCTTCCATGATATAGTAGAAATAAATTCAATTGAAATAAAGAGTCCTAAAATATGAAGTGGCAGAAATCCCTTCCCTTTTTTTTTTTTTTTTTTTTTTTTTTGTTTTACATTTAACAGTTACATGTTCCTCCCCTTCACCCTATCTCATCGAACATCCATTCCCACATAAAAGAAATTGTAGCACAGAAAGAATTAAGTTCAACTAAGAAAGAGCCCCCCCCCCCAAAAAAAAAAAAAAAAAAAAAAAAAAAAAATAACAACAACAACAACAAAACAACAAAACAAACCCAACAACAACAACAGCAAAAACAAACAAACAAACAAAAAATGTTCCAATTCAATTTAGAAAGTAATGGCATGCTTACATAAATCGGACTCCCTGGACATGCTGGAGCCGAATTTTCACAAATAAGAGGTCGAAAAGTTTACGGGCACCTGAATCTATCCAAATCGATCGAGACCACCGCCACCACACCCCCCCCCCCCCCCCCCCCGAGGGTTGTCTCATTGAGACCTGTACTTTATCCACGTAAATCAATTGCTGAATTAAAAAGCAGATTGAAGTAGGGGCAGATTTTGATACCCACTACAGGGAAACCCGTCTATCCCCTAATTTTATACCATTAACGGCGCTTTTATATCTTGCTTGGTATTTTACATCCTATTTGTAGACCTACATCATCATAATAGACTTCTTTTTAGGCAAAAAGGAACCGTAAAAGAAATTAAACCTGATTTGGAACACATTACCGAACTATCAACCCCCCCCCCCCCCTAATTTTATACCATTAACGGCGCTTTTATATCTTGCTTGGTATTTTACATCCTATTTGTAGACCTACATCATCATAATAGACTTCTTTTTAGGCAAAAAGGAACCGTAAAAGAAATTTAACCCGATTTGGAACACATTACCGAACTATCAACCCCCCCCCCCCCCTTCCCCACCCTCCTTCCGTGGATCTTCTTCAATATCAGTCTCTGAAGTTGATACCCTTTTTCTTGATTTTTACTTTTTTCGATACCCTTAACGCGTAACGCGGGTTATGCTGTGGGTTATGCGCCTATTGCTGAAAAGGTACACTTTTCATCCGTGTTCACGTGAATGATGTACCGTACCGGCCTCAATGAGACATCCCCCAACCCGGCGACCGTCGTGAAACCATAGAGTTACATACACACTAAACTGCACGCTAAACTGTGTGTATGTAACCATGAAGCTTCAAATGATATAACTATATGCATGAAAGATAGTACCTGTACATGTGCGAACGAATAACACGTATCGTTGCGTCGTATACATTGTAGGCATACATGCGAATATGGCCTTGGAGTATACGAGTCATGCTGTTCTTTGGCAATAATACCTTTTATTCCTCTCTTCCAACCCCCAAACCCCCTTTATCTCTCTCTCACACACACACACACACACACACACACACTAAAATACGCACACTCGTGCGTTTAATACTTTTTTTGTTTCTTGATTCAGTTTTTCAAAATGAACATTACAAATTAAGTATTAATTATACTTGTAAGTCCATTGATGAAATAACCATCGATTAATTTTATTTTTAGTATTAATGTTGATTTAAATATTTTCTGTTTTACTATTCTCAAAATGCATGTCTGTGTGGGCTTGTGTAGGGTACGCGAGCTCGTGTGTAGGCGTCTATGTATAATTGTGTTTGTAATTGTGTTTTTTAAAGATATGTATTAATCATATCATTTACCGAATGCCTTACTACACCCTTTCTTACCTTTACAATTATTACAATAACAAATAATACATAGTATTGTCCAATGCTGAGCGAATGGTCATCCAGCGGCCAATTGAGGTAAATAGCAAAATTAGCATGAACAAGAACATAACAAACTCAAAACAGTCATTTTTTCACAATCAATTACATAAAAAACTATGCAAAAACAGACTTGTCGAATTTATTTGGCCACTTCCATGTAAATACCACTTGGTAACCTTTCAACCTAAGGACGATTTTTAGAACACCCAATTTCATAACTAATCGTATTCTAATGATAGATGAACGGTATCCTACCATTGGTCTAATTTTAACAAAAATGGAACATTCATTTGCATAAACAATGGTATTTGAATATTGGTAAATCTATTCATTTAAAAGGCGTTCATTTGGTAAAAGTAAAAAGAAAACCAGACATGATAACGAAGCTTTTCGACCTACACTCATCAGGTTATCACGCAGGTATATAACAAATTACTTGAAATCAACTATATTATACTCGATGAACCCGGACGCAACCCAGACGCCGTAATTTCAGAACAATCGCAAAGCTTGGACGAACTCCTTTTGTCTGCACAGAAGGGGTTCGTGTGATTGACACAATTAACACTGTATCAACAAGAATTGCATTCAAGTTTAGCTCTCATAACCAAATGGTCTGTATTAGTATTTACAATCATAGTAACAACAGGTTTTAATATTGATTATATCCTACATCATAAAATTCTTGTTAGCCAGGAATGTCTCACGTGACATAAAATACTTTCACCATGAAGAAAAAATGGATATCGCGTGACGTCAGACCTCCGTATATTTTTCACTATACCGATATTTTTCGTTATTCTGGATATTTCGAAGCTATCAATATCTCGGCAATGTATCGCAATAATGTTTGTGCGTGACGAGCCTCTCAGAGTACATGTATGTAGGTCTACTCTTGATTTTATTTTATTTTATCTATATGTATTTAGGCTTACTCCTGTAGGATATAAATCAAGTATACCATGCACTCTTTTTGAGGCACCAACTGAAATTATGAATTCTTCGGTGACTGGCATTGTTACTATTTTCTTGGGGCTGCGCCCTCAGAAAATTGTGCTATGCCAGTCACCTCAGAGAATCAATAATTTCAACTGGAGCCTCTTAGTGCAAGGTATATTTGATTACTATCCTACAAAAAGGAACAGGGGAAGAGGGGACACGACTCTATGCTGGGCTGTCGTCAGCTCAACCTAGGACTCGAAACGACATGTATGTGTGCAACGAAAGTAATGCCATAATCATTATGACCATCCAAATGCAATATACTTCTTCACACAATGTCCTTCTCAAACATTTCTTCTTTTTTTTTCTTTCCTTTTTTTTCTTTTTTGCCTAGAACCATATTCGCTTGACTACAATCTTTGAACTTGTTTACATTCATTTACATAATTTATGGACAAAATCATAATTTTTTAGAAAATCACTTGCATTTGAGGATATCGAAAATAAGAATTAACTGATACACTTCGGGTCTCCTTTAAGCCCCAAATGCAAATCCTGTTCATTGACTTGTCCCAAGTTATGTTGTATTGTTTGTAATATAGGTTTTCCCGTTCAATTTCACAATTTGTTCAATCTATTTCACATTTCGAGCATTCGAATTCACAAACGATATGATCGCCATGGTACTTGTAAATGCAATTTCGTTGTTGCTCCTTCAAATTCGTGATCTGTGCAACGAATTTTTCAAATGGGTCATCAAGATTCCTATTAAGAGCAAACGATTTAAGGAAAGAGCAATCAATTTCACTTTGATTCGTCCAAATTCGCTATTCGTGCAACAAATGCTTCAAATGGTTCATTCTCATCTGAAGAAAGAGCAAACGATTTAACCAGTGAGCATCCAAATTCATTTATACACATGCAAATGAACTATTTGTGCAACAGATTGTTAAAATACTTCATTCAAATTTGACTTACAAGCAAAAGTTTGAAATCGAAACATCCAATTTCACCTGCAACCGGCTTCTGTTACTCTTCGGTCATTCAATTTCATCAAAACGATGGCAAGTTTTAAATAAGTGCATTCGATTTAATGTGTATTGTAAGTTTTTGGAAAACTATATAATCCACACTAGTTTTACCATATCTAAATTATGGAATATTAGCCTGGGGAAACAGTGCGACATGCCTGTTAGACAGAGTTTTTTTTATTACAGAAAAAGGCTATGCGAATTATAAGTAATGTTAATTATCACCACCACACTGATGGTCTTATTCACTCTAATAATGTACTAAAAAATTATGATATTTACCGCCTCAATCTTGCTGTACTTCAGTTTCAGTATCATAATCATGAATTGCCCACTGTCTTCAATAATATATTTACAGCAAATAATGAGATCCATCATTACCCCACCAGACAAATCAATCTACATCACTTGCCAAGAACTCGTACGGCATTAAACCCAGAATACTTTTTCATATACAGCTCCAAAATTTTGGAATTCCCTCCCTTTAAATATACGAGACCGTATAAGTTTGAGTACATTAAAAACCACGAAATCCGTGAAAGTTGATCAACGAATCTATGATTTTAAAATGAATTCCTTAAAATGAAAGTGAATGCCCAAACAGCCCCCTCTAGTGTACTTTCTTAATTTGAATGCATGAACATTGAAATGTAATGCACGAAATTTGAAACCGTATAGTACTAAAACGAATTCGTAAGAACGATTGCTAATTTGAATGCCCTGAAAAGAAATCGAATGCGGATAAAGAAAAATGGAATGATATTAATTGAAATAATCTTGCCCATAAATGAATTTCAGTGTTCATAAATTAATCCGCTTGTCTCGAAAAGAATTTCAATGACTCCTTTCAAAATTTGAAAGACCGATATCGATCGTTAGACGATAGTGTCTGAATTTGAATGCATCTAAATTAATTTGACTGACAAAAATATGAAATCGAGCGGGAAAACCTATAATTATAAAATGGTTTGAATGATATGGAATGAATAAATGACATGTTCTGTAAATTTTAGCTGCAAGTTTGTATAGGGCTTTCCGCGTCATCAATAGAAGTCGTCATTTAGAATAACATTTGCTTGGTTACTTTCCATGTTGATCTATGGGAACAAAAATTATCATATGAATGTCACAAATGTCACTTTTTTCAGGTTATCCCTACTGCAGCAGTAGTAACTCTTATAACTCTTACATGACTAATTAATTTCAGTCTACATTTTGTCGTGTGTGAGAAGAATATAGTCCAATAATGATGATCATCATTTATGTAAAATTTCTATGGTGCTTCAAAGCTTCATGTGAATTCAAATTGTCTCTTTTTTTAAACAGACAAATGCCCTAGCAACAGACGTGTTTGAATAATTGAAAGCAGTTCCTCGACCCTGGCTTCAACATTGGACTGACGTCCTGCATAAAAAGAGACAGCCCCCCTCCTTAACTTTCTCTCTCTCTCTCTCAGTCATTTTAATTAATCAAACAGAATTAACCGAACCAAACATTACATCTTAGTCTAGCCTTGAAAACAACAAGGAGACGCGCAAGGCCCAAAGGGTTCTCGCAAGCATCATTAGCATCACTATGGCAGCATTCTGGAAATCTGAACTGGTGAAAAATGAAGGTCCAGGCATTAAACAGGTGCTGCCCCTGTGCGCACACCCCACCCAGCAAGGTATAGCTTAAACACCATTTAACCAAGATAGGTTGGACTTTTTCAAGTTTGTTAAAATCAAGTGTTTTCTAAAGAAGTAGAAAACATTGTCATGGGGCACTTCAGGGGTGCTGCCCCTGAGCTCATTTGAGTGCAAGGTACCCTCTTTGAACAACTTGAGGTCTCCTTCCCACTAGAAAGATTCATACCATGTTTCATAACAATCCAGTAATAAGTTGAAGCAAAAATATTATCACTCGGCCCCTTTCGGTTTCAAGCACCATATCCCAATTTTGTTCTTATTATTTTACGGCATTTCCAACCCAAATTCCAGGCTTTTTTAGACGAATCAAACGTCAGGATCACACTTTTAGGAATGATTGTCAATACTAAATAACGTAGGCCTGTTGCAGCGCAGCAAGTCAATAAGCACATTTCGTCTATATATCTCTATAACTTCTCGTCCGTTTAGGATTTTTCCTAAACCTCACGGCCGTAACTGGAAGTACCGAATTTCTCATTGAATTGATCGGGGCCGTGGTACAGAATCCCAATTCTAAGCTAAGCCGCCATACTATTTAGACCGGACGCTGTTTCGCCCGAGAAACTAAAAATCAAACAGCACGGAGAAATACTATCCCTAAACCCTAACTTCTTACCATGACGAGACTCGAACTCGGGATATCTTCCAGACAAGCATAACGGGGGAACGCGACGAACCTTTACAATTAGTTCATGTGCAATCTTCAGAATTTCCAGGGGACACATCCTCCATCCACCCCCCCCCCCCCGTTCAATGGTAGGAAAGTATGCATTTTGACCATAGACGATCCGCCCTTTTGTTGATTGTGCCCCCGCCCCCTTTTAGAATGAAACCTTCTTTTTTTTGCTTGTCAGAGAATTATGGAGGGACCCCCATAACCCCCATAACCCTCCTGAGCGAATTTTCTAGGTCTGACAAAAACAAAATTGTCGCCACCCCCCCCCCCCCCCCCCCCCAGGTTTGCCTTTTCCAAAAGTTGACAAACCTGCACTTGTTTTCCCCCGCCTTATACTAAATTCTGGATCCGCCCCTGATCATGTGAATATGTCTTATTTATCCAAAGCTTGCATGAGTTCTGAAGAAAATTCCTTTTAATCTTGATGAAAATTGAGTAACATCCATAATTAGCGGTACGTCCCCTGTAAAGGATGGAATAATGAGAAAAAATGAATTTGTCATTTTATTTTCAGGGGGATAATGGCCCCCTTATATGGGTCTTGGAGGACCGACGGATTGACTTCCCCCTACTAACCCCCCCCCCCCCCCCCCCCCCTCCAGCTCCCCCCATTCCATTGTCATCCCATCACCCCCAGGGCGAGGGGAGAAGGGATTAATATCATTATACGTATTCATAATCATTATGGAAATATTTTCGAAGGAATTTTCTTCTTATCAGATTCTCTGATAAAGTGTCAAATTACCGGTAGCGAACGTCGTGAAACATACACACTAAACTGTGTGTGTGACCATGAAGCTTCAAATGATGTAACTCTATACCTGTATGATGACCTCTACACGTACGTGCGAACGATCTAACACGTGTGTATAATACTGTACTGTACACTGAAGCCATGCGGATATATGGCCATGCTGTTCTCTGGCATAGCTCCCCTTCACAGGGAAAGGTATATGGGTTGGCTGGGCCTGAAGCTACAAACCCGTTTCATGGGTTGGTGGAATTATTAAGCCTACTCCCTGCGGAAATTCAATGTTTAAAAATGAATTTATGAAATATGGACGGGACGTCAGCCCTCAAGAAGTGCCTCCCACCACCCTAAGAACCCTTCCCCACCCGTGGGTACCAAAAGGCGGGGACCGAAAGGGCCAGGGGAGGAGCCTATTTGAACCAAAAAAAGAGCCCGAAATCCTTAGTGTATTATATATAAGATACAAAATTCTTATGGGAAAAACAAAGCGTACACACTCAATTTGTTTGAAATGGAAATGACATTTAGCACCCATCTACTCTGGATATTGGTTTAAGATATTTTCAATATGAGATAGTAAATAATATTCTGTTCTTAAACAAGCAACTGCATAAGATGCAAAAAACTAACGAAGAACTGTTCATTTTATAAAAGAGAGTTGGAAGACATTGTACATTTCTTTTACGAATGTGAAATCAGTAAAAGCACTTTGGAACGAAACAGCAAAATGGATATACGAAGGCTCTTGAATACAGATTTAAGAATTTGGGGTTTAGAAGAGAAGAGAAATAATGCCTTGAAATAGCATGGTAGCTATAGGGTGCGCGCGATTTATGATGAATGCATTGTGTATTGGAATGAGGGAACAGGGAAATTGTGACCCGGCACCACAAAACCACCAAAAATTCGCAAAAATTGATTTTTATGATTTCATCATATTTGGAAAGAACAGAGTCTCAGCTTTAAAATGATATATAAATTGTCAAAATTGAAGGTTCCTAACCCATTTAATTTAGCGAATAAATGGAGCTAGTAAGAGAGTTTGCTGGTATATACTCTAAGAAAAAATGAGGTAAATTTTACTCAAAATTGAGTAAAATGGTCACATGGTCGGAATTGACTAAAGTTTTCTGTACTTCTAGTTGAGTAATAGTTTTGTCATATTTGAGCTTCTCTTTTACTCAATGAAGAGTAAAATTTGTTTTGCACTATTATTGATTAATTTGTTTTTTTACTTATCTCTGACCATGTGTCCTTTGTGATAAGGGTAATGTGTAAGTTTGATTTTACTACCAAATGACCATTTTGTCGTACATCAGGAAAGTGTAAATTGTTTTTTACTTTAGTGATGAAACTATGTTGGACCCTGGCCTGCCTATGCTCTATTTGCAATGTACAATTCATTTGAAAAGTGCAGCATGATGTCCAACAGCATACTTGATGCAGGGAAGTGTTCCCTGCTTAATGTAATATGTGAAATATGACTGAATATGAATGAATATATGTATATTTAAAGTTGACAAGACAAGCCAGCCAGTGCATGCTATACAGACAGAAAGTTTGCAACACCTAGCCAAAATAACATGAAAAAAAATATATATGCATGTATTATATAAACTACTTTTATTGTGTAGGTGAAACAAAAAGATAATGTTTTAGAACTTCAACTATCATCTTTGTAGAAATCAAACAAAAATACATGAAAAGCTTGTATGTTATACCTTAAACTACAGGAAAGAAAAAAAATACACATGGAATTGAGTTGCTACTTGCAGCTTCCTTTTCTCTGCAACATTGAAATAAACTGTGCTTACATGCACAGCATGTAACATGTAGAACTTGACATAATAAAAGAAATAAATCACGCCATCGACTTATCATATCTTATTCTCAGGTAACATTGAAATAAACTTTGATTTAAAGCATTGTATGCATTATGACATGCATCACTTTCTTTCCAGTCTCTGACAAGGATAAAGTTCAGTACAAAATGGAATAATACTCTGATTCTAGATCTTCTCAATTTGAGTCGCAAAGCTTAAATTACACAATTTACAACTCATTTCTATACTTTGGTCCAATCCAGAAATTTTCTTAACATAAAAATCAGAACAAGGATATCAGCACAAAATACAAGTGTTTCTTTCTTAATGTACAGTCAATACCCTTCCAATATCGGGGTAACAAGTGTTCTAAAAAATGGGAAAGGTTATGAAAGCTCCAAGCTAAAACAGAAAAACACATTGATTAAATAAATACCAAATATCTTTGGAATTCTACTACTGATTAAGTAACAGCAAAATCATGATTGCCCGAATCTGCATAATATCAGTTACTTTCAAAGTTTTGAATAGTTTCACAAAACAGTGTTACATGGGCTATATATGCAACAAGAAATTCAATGAAGACACACACCCACTTTTCCTTATGAATTGTATTCCATGAGATACACCCTTTCTTGTATCACAGTATTCACTATAATATTTTATGACCCTTTGTGTTCCATAAATGATCAGATATCAACATCATAATAAGAGCCAAAAATGAAGTATTTGAATTTCATATAATAAAAAACTATGAAAAATGAGTGAATGACATTATTGGCTCACTTATTTCCACATGTTATCTTCCACATGCTATGTTTAGGCATACACATGTAACAGTTTATGAAGGTAATGAAAAATCTAAAAATTGCCACAACCAATTATATTCTTCACTCAATTTTGATAAATTTTCAGTGTTATGCTTATTTGAATACTCTACTTATTAATAAAAGTGATATTAAGGTGGACCTGACATTTAACTCATCAAGGGAGGAGGTAAAGAAAAATTCACCTGGCTAGAATCCCTAAAAATAGCAACATAAGATACTTTCTTCTTTTGCAATGATACCCTAAATAGTATTATGTTTTGTATCATACCTATAAAACATAATTACTTGTGAAAAAATTACAATTATAAAATAAACCCTTGAAAATGTTACAAGCCAAATAATTCGTTGCTTATTCTGCAGTTTGAAAAATCCTAAAACAAAACAAAATCACAAAGGCATACAATTTATTTTGCCTATTTTTTGTTTTAGTTTTTATGTTTTTGCCGTTTTTTCTGGAATCTATCATGAGAGTACATTACACCCAGAAACACCATGCAGCTCCGTACTAAACTCTGAATGAAAACATCATGTACATGTACATAGTGGGATAAGAATGGTGTACCATAAAATAACCTGAAATGTCATCCACTAATATGTGATTATGTTTAACAACATACAGATATGTGTCTTCCCCTAATCATGAAGGTTAATTATTGCCTTCAGATGAACATTTTCTCTATTTCTTATTAAAGTGGTAGTAGGCTCTAAAGGCCTTCACTGCCCTGTTTCTTGGGCACCTGCTTCCACCTCATACACCATAGTGTCCAAAATGACCCACATGGCTCGAGCTTGTGGTGGATATTCCAAGTCAAACACCTGAAATATCTTGTAACAACTGTCAACTGCATGTCTGTGCAAACACTCGCTCCTCTAGGACCACGAAGCACTGCGTCGGACGGCAGACATCATTGCCTAAAGCCAGGACAAATGGCTGGTTCCTGCCATGATCTCTTCTATAAGCTTCTAGATTGGTTCCTTCCTACAAATATTGAAAATTACAAATACATGTAGTACATTTTCTTATTTATGGTTCATGAAGTTTGAAAAGTTCATTGTTTGTACCCCTATATCACATACAGGGTAAGTGACAGTTTGGGCCTGACCAAAGTGAAATTAATTCATACCCCTTTGACTGGATCATCCATTTTATCAGGAGGGGAATATGGGAGGGGGGACTACACTTGGACGTAAGAAACAAAAATAAAGATTGGAAACAACTACCATCAATCGTGATATGAAACACATTTCATTCCTATGGTGATTACTAAAAATCACTTTTAGTAAATATTGCTTTTAGTTTAAACATCTGCAACACATTACACAATACTATATTTGTAAGAAACAAAAATAAAGATTGGAAACAATTAACTACCATGAATCGTGATATGAAACACATTTCATTCCTACGGTGATTACTAAAAATCACTTTTAGTAAATATTGCTTTTAGTTTAAACATCTGCAACACATTACACAATACTACATGCAGTTTCCTTCGCCAGTTTGATTTGTAGGCAATTCTATATAGATTAAATACTACGGCTACCAAGTTCTGGTATGTCGTAAAATTCATCCCACAAACTTGAACTTACTAAATGGAGAGGTGACCCATGCCCTCACATTTATCAATTTGCTTCAGCAATACTACTCCTGCTACATGCATTTCACATACCTTTTGGTAGTCAATGAAGCTCTCCAACGACTCATGGATTGAGGCTCTTCCCCCCTTCGATGTTTTCTTACCAGGGAACAGATGTGATAGCATAAGAAATGCCAGGTTTGCCTTTTCCTCTGTTAGTTGAAGACACAAAAGGTGCAAATCAATTTTGTTAATATACAATATGAAAGATGTTATGCTGTGTATAATTATATACCATAAATCCACCTTTACATATTTTCAATTTTAACATCAGCTTTGTATCTCTTAAACTTCAGGGCTGACTGAATGATTGTGCCCCTTCTCTAAAATCGTTATATCTTGATCAATCACTTCCAAATTTGCACAAAAAAAACTCAAACTCTACAAAATGAAATCATTAGAATTTCTTAAGGTCACCACATGGGGGGCGCTATTCACCATAATATGATGAAATACATAATATAAACTAGATGAATATTCGACCGCGCGCGGTCGGAATTTATGCCTCCGCCATCACCAGATTGGAAATGTATGGCATACATGTACACTCTAAAAAGGATTGGTCCAACAAAATGACAAATCTTTTCACTTAAAATGCACAGGAGACAGAAAAATTTATTTCATTTCATTTTCATATAAAACTAGAAATATTTGATAACAAGGCTAAAAACCAGTAATTTCATGTAATTTTATGTAAATTGACCTCTGACCTTTGACCTACTTACCCCAAAATCTAATCAGTTCATCTTTCTATGGGTATGCATACTGGTACCAAGTTTGAAGTTCTCACCTCAGATAGTTCTTGAGATATCGCGGTGACGGTGGTAAAAACCACTAATTCCATGTAATTTCATGTAAATTGACCTCTGTGACCTTTGAACTTTGACCTACCTACCCCAAAATCTAATCACTTCCTCTTTCTATGGGGATACATACTAGTACCAAGTTTGAAGTTCTTACCTCAAACAGTTCTTGAGATATCGTGGTAACGGTGCTAAAAACCAAGAATTTTTATGTAATTTCAGGTAAATTGACCTCTGTGACCTCTGACCTTTGACCTACTTACCCCAAAATCTAATCAGTTCATCTTTCTATGGGGATACATACTGGTACCAAGTTTGAAGTTCTCACCTCAGATAGTTCTTGAGATATCGCGGTAACGGTGCTAAAAACCAGTAATTCCATGTAATTTCATGTAAATTGACCTCTGTGACCTCTGACCTTTGACCTACTTACCCCAAAATCTAATCAGTTCATCTTTCTATGGGGATACATACTGGTACCAAGTTTGAAGTTCTCACCTCAGATAGTTCTTGAGATATCGTAACGGTGCTAAAAACCAAGAATTCTTATGTAATTTCATGTAAATTGACCTCTGTGACCTCTGACCTTTGACCTACTTACCCCAAAATCTAATCAGTTCATCTTCGTATGGGGATACATACTAGTACCAAGTTTGAGGTTCCTACCTCAAATGATTCTTCAGATATCGCGGTAACGAGAAGTGGGACGGACGGACGCACGGACGGACGCACGGACGGACGCACGGACGCACGGACGGACGGACAACCCGAAAACATAATGCCTCCGGCACCCACCTTCGGTGGGCGGAGGCATAAAAAGGGATTTTGTTGGATATTTCTAAGTTTTCGTCTTTCATATCCCATGAACACATTTGCAAGTTATTAATTGGTCAATAATTATACAATATCACATATTTTAGATAGAAAATGAGTATTATGAGCACTCTTTGACTGTTTTGGGTTCATGTTGTGAAGAATGAAAATAGAATTATGCAGTGATAATGTTTTGAATTTGGCATATATGCACATATCACTATGCATGGTTGGTTATACCGAAAAGTTAGAATAACATGGATAAACACAATTTTATATAATATTTCTTTAAAAAACAAATAAAAACAAAAGGAATTGATTGAATATGTTTTTAAATAGATGAAACATAAGTTTCATGTCATAAATGAGCCAAAAGATATGAAAAACAAGTGACAGTAGTGATTCTGTGTAGTGAAAAACGATTAAACATCAAAAAGTGGCGTACATGACCTTCAAAATGTGGTTGCCCTGGCAACATGATTTCACAAGGCACCCTAAACTATATATCAAAATGTTTGCCATGAAATTTTAAGAAAAGTCACCAAGTTTGATTAATTTTGTCAAAAATTGTGGAAGTGGTGAAGAAATATGTGATGGGGCACAGTGTGCCCCCCCCCCCCCTGGGCTTTTTAGAGTTAAGGAGAGGTGCCAACTTTAGGGGCTACAACAAAGGTAAAGAAATAATAATTATAAAAACAAAGTTAATGTGATGAGCAAAGAAAGAAGCCACCAGCATCAGTACTTGGAAGGGGGCGGGATTTATGCTTTACCTGGGTGCTGTTTTGTTTTACTAGATACGCCACTGTTAAGAATGCAATGGGATGAAACACTTCTGTAAATCTAATGACATCTACAATATGAGGGACGTCAAAGTGTATATAACATCATTTGAACAATCCAATGCAATTTATGGCCTATCAATAATTACACACCTTGACTGAAGTCCATATCATTTCTTTCTTGTACCCCAAATTTCACCATCCATCCTGGAGACATTCTGCTCCCATAGTCAAGAATGCAACACGATATCACTGGCCACTTTGTGAAGAGAAGGTCCCCCTTTCCCTCAAATAACTTCTTGTAATCTTGCTCAATCTGCAAAGAAACAAACAATAACAACAAAGCATGTTTATTGTAGTTATTTTTGTTATTTGTCTGTTATTTTGCCTGTTATACAGTCCACTTTATATGTTCTTGAAACAATGTGCCAATTGCTCCAAATCTCTTTACATTACTGCTACACATGTATGCATACATGAGCTGTATTTGAACTGATCTTTCAAACACTTCAACATATTATGTGATCTTTGACCTTGCGATCCCAACATTTAATGAGATAAAAACAAACCATTTCGTGGGTAAGAAGGCAACAGGCACAGATCTAGCGACGGCTTTGACAAAGGGTTTAGGGGACCATATTGTTTGTGGATAATTGTCAGCTATTATCCCCAAACAATATGACCCTCTGAATCCTTTGTCAAATCCCACTGAAGCCGTTACTGGATACGGCAGTGGAAGGCAATGTATTCTATATACAATATTATTTTCAGAATGTGTGCAGAACTTGTTTTGAATTTTGCATTTGCATGTAGATTTAACAACAGTAAAAGTAGGTATTTGCTTGTGTATATGCAGATTTAGTTAGACAGCTGACAAAGATAATGTAACATGTACCAACCATTCCAGGGGAAAGAAGGTGTGGAAACTCATCCAGCACATCAGTCACACAAGGCTTTGTCCTGGAACTTCCCGGCAGGGTGGAATGTACAAAGTCCCTTCTATATGCCGCTGTCAGCTCCATCTTGGCCACAACGTCTTTGTGGGGGCTGTCATGACTTTTCAGCCATTCCGTCATGACTTTCATGTCTGCAATATCTGACCAAAAATATGGAAACTCATAAGATATCAATCATTATCACATTATGCCTGAGAACAAAATGCATAGCCAATTTAATTCAATAATGGTTTATTGTTTATACACATATAATATTATGAAAGCATTTCACATGAATAGGCAGCACAGCTGGAATTATCATGTTTATATGTAAAAACATTCAGGTAAATTATACATTTTAAAAACATTTTAAAAAACATTTAGAAAGAACATATTAAGTTAGCAATCATCAATTTAAAAAGTCAATGGTAAATACATTCAATTTGAAATACTAATACATCAAGCACAAAAACTAAACAAGCGTTATGGAGCAGACAGGTAGAAGAAGATTGGCACTAAGTATTGGATCATTGCAAATAAATCAAACTATAGTTCATTCTTTGGCAAAGCCCTCCTGTTCATCCTAGCATTTTTCTAACTCTAACCCTAAAAAAAAGGGGAGGGGGGCTGAAATAGCCCAGTATATTTAGGGTTAAGTTACATGCATTATCAGGCAGCATTAATATTTGTCTGGGCTGCTGATTGTCATCAAAGTAAACAAAGTTGTATAAGGTAGCAAGTGGCATATCATTTTATATATATTGATAGCATTTAACCCCTTCAAGATAACGCTGATTTTGCTATAGCAGTATTAACACACATTTCCCATAGACCCCAGCCCAAAATTACTCCTTCAATTGGTTAAAAAAGGAGAAACATTGAATCAATACATATTACAATGTAAATTCAACCACAAACATGCGAAGAAGTCACTTTGCTGACAGGCCCATGGTGGCCAAATAATGCAAATTAACCGTCTTGTAGGCAAATGTACTTTTAACTCTAGGGCCCAACTTCATGACTATTTTTTCTCACGTCTTGCTCAACTTTTGACACTATTTTGAAAACAAAAAACGGGACCTACAGTCCGAAAGTTGCGCAACATTATGTAATACAGCACAGGCTCAAAAATCGAAAATTTTCTGTGGTTGTGTACAAAACGTATGGGAAATGGCTTTTCATGCTCAAATGACATTTCAGGACTTAAAATATGGTTATTAGCCATTATTATAGTTGATATTAGTGTAATATTCAGAGATAGTCAATTACCAAGTATTCCAAGAAAAAAACAATAAAATACATAAGTCAAAAAACAGAAATTCCCTAAAACAATAAAATACATAAAAGATTTTTTCTGTTTTTTTCCTTTAGAAATGTTAAGCATGTGTTCTCAACAATAAGTAGACACTTTAAAAGTTAAAAATCCTCTGATTTTTGAAAATATGACAGAATAAACATATTATGCATATAATTATCATAAATTTGCATAATTTAAAAACCGACATGATTTTTCAAATAAAAATTCCGCGAGTATATTGCTTTTTGATATGGTCTATATGCGTGCCAAGTCTCATCATTTTTTCGCTGCTCTGCGACCGAGATCTTGGGGGGAGGGGGCTCAATCAGCCCCCCCCCCCCCCCCCAGTCTTCTTAGACGTCAAAATAGCCCAGTCTAGAAAGGGTTAACCGCAGACTAAGTCACTGTCTTTTTAAACCCTGGGTTTACTTTTGAATAGCCCAGGGTTAAAATGACAATGACTTAGTCTGTGGTTAAGTTAAACCTGGCTATTGGAATATGGGCCTAGTTGTTTATTACTTTGCTTAAATCCTGGGAAATGTTTTTGCTTATGGGCGAGTATTTCTCAAGCCTGCTTTACTTTACTTTGGAGATAATTGGTAACATTCGTAAGCACATACCATAATTCATCTGAGAAGATGTTGACGCTAAATCCTCATTGGAAGAGGTTGAAGGTGAATCACCAGGACTGCCGATCTTGACTTTGTCATGCTTCTTGTCTTGTTCGGCAGTTTTTCTTCTCCGGTACTTAAGACGGTTTTCTAGTCTACCACCTGCTGCAAGTTTGGTACTGCCTTTGAAGTACCATTCCTTCTTTAAAGAAAAAGAAAAATACTGTGCATGAGCAAGAAGAATGTCACAATTCAAAAAGTATATCATATTGATATAACTTCAATTAAGTTCTGTCTTCAAAGTTCATGAATAAAATCTAAAATTTGGATCAGGCCATTATCACATTGATAAAGAACTACTGTAGATGAAAATAAGTCACAGATATAGAATTTGAAATTGGAATTTCTCATATGTACCACAAAGGAAAATTTGTTAATGCCCTTTCCTTCACAACATTACAATAAATAACGTGAATAATAATAATAATAATAATATGCTTATATAGCGCAAAATACAAAATTGTGAAATGAGTCTTTGGACTAATAAGGACCCAACTTGATATTTGTCATGGATGTGTCTTAACTGAAATAAAACTGCAAAGTCAGTCATTACAAACTGTCTACTCACATCTCCATTGCCGGCTGGATCTTTTAAGAACGGAAACTTAGCAATGATGGAGGAGGCCATTGCCCCCTTCATGTCAGGGCCAGGTCTGTTAGTAAAAAATATGAAAATTGCAGTTACATGTAGTTATAAATGTACTTTTATCATTTGCAAATTCACATGTGGTACAACACCTGCAATTAAAGCACTGTGGTGTAGTTGAGCATTCTCCCCCTATCATACCCCCCCCCCCCCCCCCCCCGGCATACTCCCAATCAAAGGCGTGCAATGTTGTTGGAATGTTCTACCATATACTTTTGACAAATAAGATGCCTATAATGAGGGTAAAGGATTTGAAATAAACTGCACATGTAGATTCATAGGAAAGGGGAAAAAATCTAGGGGGAAAAAATCTAGGTGCAAAGTGAATGCTATTTTCTGGTAGAATAAAGAAGAAGAAGAGAAATGCACAAATTAGACAGAGACAAGGTAATATAGGACACCATTGCAAATGGCATTCATTACCTCAGGCCATGCAAGTTTATTAGGTGCTCTGTACACAGATTACAGATGATACGAGTGTTGTGTGGCGTGCAGACTTTCATTCGAGTTACTTCCTCTAATGTTTTCCTCCCTTCCATGGATTTCTTCAGAATCTCACCTACATCCTATAAAGAATTCAGGATTGCATGAGTTAACCCTAACCCTACATGTATGTCTGTGTGAGGGTGTGTGTGTGTGTGTGTGTTCTCTTATACATGACAAATCATAATACAGATGGTAATAAATCTTTTATATTTCAACATCTTTTTAACCCTAATAAGGCCTGGGGTGGATTCCACCCCCCCCCCCCCCCCCCCCACCCTCAACGTTTCGCGTGATAAGTCTGCATCTCGCGCGACGACCGGGTATACGGTTCCGAAATTGCTCATAATTTAAAAGAAAGCATCGGGCCAAAAAATGCTCAAAAACGTGATTTTGTGTACAAAGTCAATACAAATTGTGTTTTCAACCCAAATTCATAAATGTATGATTATTTTTCCTTTGACTAATATTGAAATGGATTAAATTTATGTGGTGTATGATTGAAATAAAGTCACCAACAAATGTAATCAAAAAACCAATAAGAAATTCAAAAACAATAAAAAACATGAAATTAATTTCCATACCAATTTTTTTTTGCAATACATTTGTTAAGAACATTTCAAAGAGTATCTAGACAAAAATAAGAACAAATAATTTCTTGGTACTGCAAAATTTCAATATGGCACGAAAAAGAGACATGATAACGAAGCTTTTCGACCTGCACTCATCAGGTTATCACGCAGGTATAAAACAAATTACTTGAAATCAACTATATTATACTCGGTGAACCCGGACGCAACCTAGACGCCGTAATTTCAGAACAATCGCAAAGCTTGGACGAACTCCTAGGTCTAGGTTGCGTCCGGGTTCACCGAGTATAATATAGTTGATTTCAAGTAATTTGTTTTATACCTGCGTGATAACCTGATGAGTGCAGGTCGAAAAGCTTCGTTATCATGTCTCTTTTTCGTGCCATATTAAAAATAAGAACATTGGGAGCTTAATTTCATGATTTATAGCAATGAGTCTGATTTTACACATAAATTAGGATAATTAGTATCATTAGTTATTTTGGGAAAACGTTGACTATGCCAATTTTGTAGATAACGTTGTGGGCGACATGCGTGCCGATTTTTGGCGCGATCGCGCAGTTGATGGCCGAGATCTCAAGGGCAGTCATAGCATAGCCAAAAAAGCCTAGCCTGATTAGGGTTAAAACATTTGCTAAAAGAGATTTTAAAAGATACAGGATTGTTTCTGCATACATGTAATAAAGAATGGCGTAATGTATGTATACAGGTAAAGGATTATATTCAACAGACCTTGATGACAAAAAGACCAAGTAGGAGTCAATTCATTGACATCCCTGAAGTGCTTTCATCACTGTTCTGAACTGAACATGAGGACACTCTTAAAAAACTTTGCTCAGGTATGTACTCTGTAATATTTACTGTGCATGATAACACATGGAGCACTGGACTTTATTTTCACATAAAAACAGATGAGACACAATATACATACATGTACATGTACATGTAAATAATATTATAAATTGAGTGATATTAATCAGACTGAATGGATTACAAATGAATGTTGAACTTACGTATCTCACATGACTGCTTTCTGGCGTTTGAGTGGTGATGGTGCAGTGTCACTCCTGCTGTTCAGATCCTTGACTACTGAGCATGATGGCTCTTCATCTACTGGGATGGTTGAAGCTTGAGAAAGGTCGAAGGCAATCGATTCCACATCTGAAAGCATTAAATCATCAGACACTTCGGAAGACTCCCAGCCCATCTCCATGTCTTTCAGTACAGATTCTGCGGCATCATTTGCTTTATCCTATAAGGATGAAAATACACCCCTCAAAAATGGTTCTGCAATTCAACATTGAGCTTATAATCTCTCTTTTTAGAACATCATTTTATTTGATATTCAAATTATTGGAGTGTACTTGAATGTTTATTTCCCTTTAAAATGATGCTTCTGATAGTAATTCTGAGATAATTGAATGAGTAAGACACCTGAATATGGGGCCATGTCAAAAGTGAAAAGTAGTGTTCATTGTCAAAGGCAAATTCTTCACTTTGTTATAGATGTATAGAGTTCATTGCTCTTGTTATTTTGAAGTTGTTATGCATGAGTGCCAACATTGTATTCTCAAGTTCTTTAGATAATCAAACACTTTTGGACTATATAGTGTGTAGTAAAATATAAGTAATAAAGGATATCCTTTAGTCTTTGTGTTGACATTGTGTTGAGAAAAGCGATTCAGAGAGAATTGTTTCCTCCATACTTCAAAATCTGTCATGTGTTTTTACTAACAGTTTTACAATTACTTTGTGTGGGAATAACTAAGTTATCAAAATGCATCAAATTTCTAACAATAATAATTTAATTTTCTCTGAAAGTTAGAAACATAAAAATATATAAATAGCTATACAGAGTGAGTCAGAAAAAACTTTATACTTGGAAAATTGTCATTAAGGGAAAACAAATATATGAACCCAAAGCTATTATACATATTTTGAAAGGGTAATTTCTTCCGTGTTATTTGGTACCATTTTTGTATGGTACATGTATTTGTTTATGCTTTGATGAACCAGGCGCATTGTTTGCGAGAATGTAAAAATCGACTTGCACCAAAGTGGGGGTGAAATCAAAACAACAAAACTGCAACACCACCCTGATCAAAGTGATCAAACTTTTTAAAGGAAAAGTGTTGAGCAAAATAACTTCACCGAAATGTTTTTACACCTATTGAATAACTTGTGTGAAAATGAGATTGATCTGTCGAGTCATGCATGAATGAGCACACATCAAAGACACAATGATTACCTTTCAAAAATATGATATATCAAGAGTCAATTTGGGGGTCTGTAAGCGACTATTTACTCTTTGATGTGTGCTAACTCATTTTCACACAGAAATTAGTTGATAGGCGTTAACACATTACTGCTAAGTAATTTTGCTCAACACCTGTCCATTAAAAGGTTATGACACTTTAATCGATTTTTACATTACCGCATTAACAATGCGCCAAGTGTAAACACATACCACACAAAAATGGTACCAAATAATTTTGGGTTCATAGATTTGTTTTCTTTTTAATGGCAATTTTTTAAGTGTAAAGTTTTTTCTTACTCACTATGTATATGTACATTTATGATATATGGATAATAACTCCCTTGTGCAGAGCCAGTTTGAAATGGTATTGAGAAATTGAAACTACACTATACATGTAACTGTAAGTCACTTTGGAAGATTATTACCTTGGCTCTGAGTGATTTTTGTTGCAGTTATGACAATATGTATCGGGTAGGAATGTACCACTGGTGACCTATATCATGATTCTTCACTGCATGGACAGGTCGGTGTTCAAAAAGGTCTTCAGGATCAAGCAACTGTAGTGCAGCCAAGTCATCTTCTGATGCAGCAAAGGCTTGAAAGTGGTCATGAAAGTAATTTGTCTTCCATGGTTGGATCATTAGATACAGTCTATCCTGCCTTCTCATAACATAATCAATCCTTGAGAAAGATGGAAGTTCACCACACCAGTCAGTTAGCAACATGACATTGGGTCTGTATGTGTATCCATAGAATGTAACTCTATCACACAATTCTAGTACAGCATCAGGTTCACAGCTCAACAGCTGACATACTTCTGCCTTGCTATCAAGATCACATACTTTGACAAAATCAGAGCTGTGGATACATACACACTCGCTGTTGATGTGTTCTTTCTTGAGCATTCTGAAAGGAGAATGAAACCCTGGGGAAATATCCATTTTAATGAAAAGATAGTAAAGAGAGAAGCAATTTAAAAAAAGTTCCATCAAAATCGGTTAAGAAATGAAAAAGTTGTGAAAGTTTGAAAAGTCTCGATTTACTTTCTATGGCGATCCTCAAATTGGCTATTTGCTTCAATGTGGCAGGTTTTTGTGGACAACTCTCCATATGTTTTGTACACAAAATTTCAGATTTTCTCCATTATCTCTAAAGATGCTACTTGTCTCTTTGTGACCTCAACATATGTTGTGTAAAATACATTTTACCATGATATACATGTACATAGAGCTAAAAACAGAGACAAGCTGTACCTTGAGAGATAATGGAGAAAATCTGAAATTTTGTGTACAAAACATACAACTTTTTCATTTCTTAACCGATTTTGATGGAACTTTTTTTAAATTGCTTCTCTCTTTACTATCTTTTCATTAAAATGGATATTTCCCCAGGGTTTCATTCTCCTTTAATGCTTGTGCTTCCTGGTGTTTACGTGCAATTGTTTTGGCAATGTTCTTGTAGTTATTGGAAGTTTTTGCCCACTTTTTCAAAGGCTTGTGCTTCCCTTCTTGCCTCATACAAGAATACTGTGTCAAAGGGCCTAGCTGTCTCATTGCTCGGGGATAATGGAGGAGATTGTGATGCTTGGGGAGATGGTTATCAGGAAACAGTTGCAAATACAACTGATGATGCTCATTATTTCTTGACTGCAAGTAGTAGGTGACAGCAATGCTAACGTTTGGTGCTATGATCAGCCGGTAGATTTCCAGAAGACTTGTGAACAACCTCCAGTACTCACATCCTTCTTCGACTTTATCTCCAACAATCAGAGGTAAGAACTGAACAAGACAGCTCATCTGTGATGCTTTTTGTCCACTTGCTCCAAATGGATTCTTTAGATGATTTTGGAGAATGGGACTAGGCTTGTTTGCTTGACTGAATGACTGAATTCTATTGTTCAGCTCACCCAGGCTAAATCTTTCCTGTGATATGAGCTCAGACACAATTAGTTTCAATTCAAATGCGAACAAGCCCTCAAGAAAATCATGCATTAGGTCAGGAGCATAGTTTTCTGACACATGATAGTAGCTAAGTGTGTTAAGAGCACATGATCTCTGCAGCCCTGTTGCCGATAGATCATTTTGACTGATATCATCCTCAATGTTCTGCTTTGTACAGAGTAACCTTGCATCAACTGTTTCCTGGTGGTTGCCTTGTGTGCTTTGCAGAACCTACAAAAATGATTTGCACTGAAACTAGCGGCAAAGCCTAAAACTGTATTTAGAGCTAGATTATCACTGGAAAAATCTGGGACGAATGTGGCCAGTGAATCCATCTGGACTATTTATATGAAGACCTTCGGTGAAGAGAACTTCAAAGTCATCAGAAATACGCTGTAGAACAGCATTTACACCATATTTAGATACCAGTGAAGATTTTGCTAAAGCAACCAAAAGTACATCTTCCAGCTTAGCTTGGTATTTCTTTGGCAAAGATGCAACAGTGAGATAGATACCCAGAAGTTTGTGTTTCCCTTTCTTTGAACCCAGTGGGTTCGCTGTCTCGAAGTCATCATTATAGAGCAGCAACTCTATATCCACACAGTCTTGTTTCCCTTCACAAGTCTTGTAATATGATCCATCTCTATAAGTCTGAAGAACATCTTTCTCACTAGCATTATCTTTTTCCTGAATAATGGCTGACATATAGCCTGGTTGTTCCAATAATACTTTCAGATTTCCACCAATTGGCACATACTGAAAAGTTTCTTCAACTTGTTTTTGCTCAGTCCTCCCAGTATTTGTATTCAAACACTCTTTGTATACATTGCCCAAAACAATTTCTTCCGGCTCAATGGGAACTTTACAGTTGCGGGCATACTGGTTTTGCTTATGCTCAGTAGATAAACTGAAATGATCAAAAGGATCTTTCACCATGTGAAGGACTGACTGTAGACTGTCAATTTTATCATCTGAGGGTTTGATATCCTGAGCTACGTCCTCGATGACTGGAGCTGAAACTTGTTGAACTACTTCAATTACATTAGTAAGCAGCTCTCGTGTGTCACAAATGATACTTTGCACTGTGGATGATGGCAGGGATGAGCTTTTCAGTTTTGCTACATACTCAGAAACAGAATGCTCGATATTTGACGATATTTCCTCAGTGGATTTTTCATTTGAAAGAACTTCCAACTGCTCTGATACATTTTCATCACTAGAACTCATGTTTCCATCAGAATCTCCATCATTGGCCTTTTGTACAATGGAATTATGATCTTGTTCTAAGTGCCGCTTGTAGCTATAACCATGATAAAAAGTTTTAAAACATTCTTGCATACAGCACACAAACTTTGTTTTGGTCTTTGTGTTGATGTGAATCTTTAAGTGGTCCCACAGGTCCACACCTCTTTCAAAGGATTTCACACATTTGAAACATCCAAACATTTTGTCAATTTCTTTAAAACTAACCTTTCTCTTCCATTTTTCAAAATGGTGCATGAATTTGATTCTTGGCCCCAACTGGGAGATCACATCCTTTGCCAGACCTTCAACAAATAGCTTATATGCTGCCAGGTCAATGCCACAAGCTAAAAGGAGAGGAAAAAAAGATAAAGTAAATTCCACTTTTTTGAAAAAAAAAAAATCAAGAATGCAAAGTTGATTAACCCTTTAAAAACCGGAGATTCCGTAGATAATGGCCTATTACTCACTGGAAGACATACCATATTTGGTCTGACATTTTTCTACAACATGAAATAACTCCTTGCATGTTCATTTTTATCTATTACAAGTGTTATATATTTGAAAGCATATACAGCTTCCCAGAGAGAATGGTGTATTTTTGACATGGATGTTGACCTAATGACCCGTGACGTTTTGAAATTACATCATATAATGGGCGATTTTGGGCGGTTCAGTGAGTAATAAGCTGGGCGGTCTCGGTGGTTCAGTTGCTAATGGGCTAAGGAGCTGTGATTCAATCCATGCAAAATATAATACTCAGCCAAAAAAAAAAAAACACAATAAATTATATGTAAGTTTGTAATAAAATTCCCTCTCTTTCTCCTTTTTTTGCCATTTTCTATCCTTTTTAAATACGGCTAGAAAACAACAAATTTTGTGCAATTAGATTTCTTCATAGCAAGTTCCAAGAACATGAAACGGCTTCAAAACAACGAATTCTGCGCACTTTGTTTACAAAGAAACCATACATGATGAGCCCAGTTTAGGGTACTATATGTATTGTAGTACATGTATCAAACCAGTAAAAACTAGTATATTATTAATAATAATGATCCTGGCTTAGGCTGGTTTTCAGGATGATACCGTGGCATGCAGCCCAAACTTGTGAATGCTGCCACAAAGTTGCAATGTCCCCGGGACGCTAATTTTTTTTCCCACAAACTTTTTGTCCCTGTCCTCCCTGGCGCATGCGCACCTGATCCCTTCCGATCTAAATCAATTTCGCAAGCATACGGTTTATTCCGTAAGCGATATAATGACAATTGCTCCCAGCGTCTTGCTGTGGCGAGATGCGTTAGCCCTCGGACATTTAACCTGAGGTATGTGGGTTCGACTCTCAGTTTGGACATTATAAAAGTTACGTTTTGTATTTTTATTATTACTAAAAGTAGGATGAAACTTTGAAACCCCATCAAATTCCAAGCATTGTAGGGCTATTTCAAAGTTGCGCATGCGTCAAGGACGATAGTGACAAAAAGTTCGTGGGAAAAAAAAGTTCGCCCCCGGCCCCGGGACTAGTAGATGATGATATAGTTTGTACAACCGTCCCCCTCCCCTGGTTAGTAATAGTATTACTTTTATTAGTACTAGTGCAGTCTAGGACACGGATACATGGATACACGTTACATGTACATAATACACGCACATCTCACTTAATTTAGGCAAAACTAGAAATATACCTACTACCTGCATGACTGATGACGTCAACATGATCTGTTAAGATCTACTTTAGATCATGCAGGACTATTATTTGAGGCAAAGCAAAGCCAAAGGAGGTCTAAGTGAGAGACAGAAAATTTTAGCCCACTGACCAGCATGCGTGGGAATGTCCAATGCCATGGCCTGGGAGTGGGAACGTATTTAATGCTGTAGGCTTAGAGTAGTATCACTATCACTATCTCATGTATTATTAAATTAAGGTGCAACGCTACAATAACCGTACGCGACCACACCCGGGCGAGTCAACTCGGTTCAGCGCCCCGATCGAGTAGTAGGCCTACACTGCAACGGTGTGATGGCCACAGTCTGCACGGTATACACTACTGAAAGTTAATTTAGGTACCATGAAATACCATCAAAAATGTTGTGCACAGCGTCTACAAATATACCGATAATTTTATACTTACTTCTACAGTTGGTTATTGGTCGCTGAGACCCCATTCCCGCAGCAACGACATGAACGAAGCTACTTCTTGGTCCGCCATGCTGTGTCTTTGCTGCTAGCTGCATGTGCGTACGTAACAACGTGCCTGGTACTTTTACACGTTCAAGGTTCAAAAGCAATATCGCGACCTGGCTGACCTGGTACCCGGGAGTGTAAAATGTAGATTCCTCAGAATTAAGTAAAATTTAATGCCATGTGGAGCAAACTTAACTCACCAAGAAGAGTAAAATGGAAATTATGTAAACATAGAGTAAACAGTAAGCATTTGCTCAATACTGACTGACTGATGACTTGAACGTTGTTAAATGTATACAATATTGCTCGATATTGAGCACTCTGGTGTTTACCTATGGCGATATTTTACACCATGGATTTAGAGTTAAGGAGGAAACAAGCTCTAAAGTTTTGGCCTATTCAAGCGTGCGGAGCAAGAAAACATCAGAGAAAATCAATAGAGAGTGAATCAAAAGGCCATAGAAACCACTATGAAGGCGTTGTCAGATTTAGTTGAAATTTAGCAGGAGTGTTAAACTAGCCCATTCATTGTATTACCAAGAGTTTAATTCGGGGGCTAAAGTCATTCAAATATTAGGTACGTTCACACGTAGAGCGATCTAGGTTTCGATACTATATAGGTTTCGATACTATTTTGGTGAAGACCAGATAGTTTTAAGACCAAACGCTGTCTGAACGCAGATAGTCACGAGATAGAAGCGAGTTTCCAAACTATTCTTGCAGCGAGTTTAGCAGGAGTAAATCTCAGGATCCAGCGACAAAGCGTCGACGCTTTGCGGTAGACCACCCACCGCGCTTGTGACTATTTGTAATGTGAGCGCAATCACTGCTATCTTTACTCTGCTATATTGTAATTATGTCTGTTTCGTGTGGTGCTATAATATAATGCCATGTATGTATTCATGTGATGTACCCTCTTCCATACTTTTTTTCTATTATCATTCTGTCTGTTTCATCTGGTACTGTAATGTAATGTGATGTATATAGGGGTAAGTAGGCTAAATATGATACTGTGTGATTTTCAGTTAGAGCTCAGTCAATGTGTTTTGGTTGGCATTCATCTACTGCTTGCCGGGCAGCGACTTAACCACCAGGCTATTCTGGTTCACGGCCAAGTCACGACGAACTAGAATCAAATACCCAAGATCCTCTTCTTCCTGACTCATTAATATTCAAACGGTCCGCCGTGGAACAATGGTTAGTAAGCGAAGAAGCTTGACTGGGGAGGAATTTTTAATTTGTAAACAAATCTTTCGGCATATTACTCCCAGTGTTAAAGATCGTATGCTCGATCTGTAATGAAAAACACAAGTCAGAAAAAATTGGAACCAGCGGGATTCGAACCTGTCATCTACTGCTTGCCGGGCAGCGACTTAACCACCAGGCTATTCTGGTTCACGGCCAAGTCACGACGAACTAGAATCAAATACCCAAGATCCTCTTATATACTCTTTTCTCTCACACAAGAATTAGCAATTGTTTTATGGAGAAATCACATACTCTTTTAAACTTTAAAGCTCAAAAGAATCACACCTGCTATTTATTTGCACTGTACTCACTCTTTTCTTGCTCACATGAAAAAAACAATATAATTTGCTATCGCGACTATAATATACTTTTATATCATTATTATGAGATTGCTGAGAGTTTATTCTTTCTGTCAGTATAACAATCATTAGGGAAGAAGTAATTTAAGACCCGTGATATTGTAATGATTTTACGAGGGTGAGCGGTACCGATGAAAAAAAAATCACACGGAAAGGGGGAAGAATTTGTAAGAAACCGAAGCTGTGCGAAAAAAACTCTTATATAAAAACTGTTAAAAACACATCTTCTACTGTGTTTTAAGCTTCCAGATTTTGATACAAGGTACAGAAAAGATCGATCTTTCAGAAAAACCAAAAATCCCGAAATTGATTTTTTTAAACCCAAATTTCCATTTCGGCAGTTTGTACAAAATCACTGCTTGCCATTTTTTGATGGTTTTGTGGTGCCGGGCCACATTTAATATGAAGTATACAGTCTAGGGAGCGAAACTAGAGGGTGA